>JAQZBX010088573.1:0-12733 GCA_029593785.1 Cabassous unicinctus
CGCTCCGGGGCAGGCTGCTGTCCCCAAGTTCCTCCACTTTAAATTCACCATCTCCTCCGCAGGGACGGCTTACAGGGCAGTATTCTGTGAGGAGGAGTTTTATATGCTGCTCCCCATCGAGCCCCCACCCACTGCCCGCATCAGCCACCTCCCTGGGTGGTCAGATGGTGGTTACTGATCTTCATTATTCACCTTCCACACTTAGGAGTAGTCGGCATTCTTTTTTTTTGAGGTACCGGGGGCTAGGGATTGAACCCAGGACCTCGTGTGTGGGAAGCCAGCACTCAACCACTGAGCCACATCGGCTTCCCAGAGTTGGTTTTTTCGTTTGTTTGGTTTTTTTTTTCAGGAGGCACCAGGAACCAAACCCGGGACCGCTCCTGTGGGAGGCAGGTGCTCAACCACTTGAGCCACAGCCGCTCACAAGGAGCGGGCATCCCTCTGAACAGAAGGGCTTTCCCTTCTCCCCCACTTATTTTCATTAATGTGTACTCACGGGTTCCTAATGCATCCCCTCGGTTCTAGCCCGTGAGTCCGTGACTACCACCAGTCACGCTGACGCTCGCACTGGCTCCCGCGTCCTCTGGGCAAGTGCCCAGCGCTCGTCAAGCACAGCCTCGCTCCCAGCAGAGCAGTGTCTTGCAGCCCATCTTGTGCTTTCCCTGCCCTAACCCTGGAATCGGCCAGTTCTCTGAGGAGCCCCCACTCCTTTAGTAGAGGTGGTGTTTAAAACCAAGATTCACGCCCACGCCTCCACGCCAGGAAGGGGAGAGCCACGCTCTGCTTCTCAGGGACAAGATCTGGAACATCTCAAAACAGAACCTCGAGTCCTGTCTTTGGTACAGGTTGGACGGTGGAGACGCAGCGTCAGGTCTGCTCAGGAACTTCAGAGGACCGTGCAGTTCTGCCACGAGTGCCACTGTTCTGGTCTTGCTGAGTTGTCAAGGTCACCGCCACCTCCTTCCGCTCTGGCACCGGCGCACGGCTGCTTCCCTGCAGCTCTGCACCTGCACACTGCCAGCACCTTCCATGCAGGCTGCCCCCAAGCCTGTCTGCTGCCCGGATGCCAGGGAGGAGCTGCACATGGAAACCCATCCACCAGCACCGCTAATGCCCCCCGTGCCGACGGGTGGAGCAGGTTTCTCCATCTGCTACAGACTGCGTGGCCGGCACGGGGGCAGTGTTTTCAGAGATAAGCATCCCTGAGGCCACATTAGCACTGAGCCAGATCACACCTTGCACAAGGTTATGGAATGGTCCAAGCTGCATTTACAGAAATTATGTAATTCTTCAAACACCGAGGGCCACGTAACACACACTCCAGCCCCCTGAACTGGCCATTCTGGGCCCTGGGCGAGAAGCCTTGGGAGTAACCTTGAAGGGCCTCACCTCCTTCACCTGGGTAACCAGGTATCACTCGAATGCACGCTTTCCCTCCTATTCTTACGGCCACCCCCCAGTCTACACTCCATTACCTCCTGAACAGCAGTTTCCTCCCTCTAACCTTCCAAGCATATTACGAGATTTTTTTAAAACTTTCATTGTGGTAACATACATGCAACATGAAATTTTCCTTGTTAGCCACTTTCACGTATACCATTCGGTGGCGCTGATAATATATTCACGTTTGCCGCCATCGCCGCTATCCATTCCCCAAACTTTCCCAGCACCCCCAAGAGAAACTGCACCCATTTAGCAAAAACTCCCCGTTTCCCACCCCTTCCCCCTGTCAACTCTAATCTGCTTTCTGTCTCTAAGAATTTGCATATTCTAGTTATTTCATGTGATCTGTCCTTTTGTATCTGGCTTATTTCACTCAACACGATGTCTTCAAGGTACATCCATGTTGTCACACGCATTAGGACTTTTTTTTTTTTTTTACGGCTGAATGATATTCCGTCAGATGTATACACCACATTTTGTCCATTCATCCGCTGATAAAAAGCGTGGGTTGTGTCTACCTTTTGGCTATTGTGAAAAATACTGCTATGAACATCGGTGTGCAAATATCTGTTCAAAACCCTGTTTTCAATGTAAGCTATGGACCCATACATAGTTAGCAGCTTATGTTTTGATGATGTTTTTCATAATCTGTAAGAAATATTCCACAACAATGTAACGTGTTGGTGGAGGGGTGATGTGTGGGAATTCTGCATGTTATGCATGACTGTTCTGTAAGCTCACAACTTCTCTAGAAAAAGACAAAAAATGAAAACCTTGCGTTCAATTATTTTGGTAAATACCTATGAGTGGGCTTGCTGGGTCACACGGTTCCTTTCTGAGGAGCCAGCACCCTGTCTGGCACTGCAGCTGCACCATTTTACCTTCCCACCAGCACCGCGAGAGGACATCCATGCTCCACATCCTCTCCAACACCTGTTATTTTCAGTTCTTAAAAACAGCAGCCATCCTGTGATCAGTGCAGTGTTGCGGTAGCTTGTTGCGGTTCAGATTTGCATTTCCCTAATGACTAGTGATGTTGAGCATCTTCTCCTGTGCTTATCTCGCTTTTTGTATACCCTTCTTTGGAGAAATGGCCATCCAAGTGTTCTGACCGTCTTTCTCAACCAGGCTGTCTTTTTGTTATTGAGCTGCAGGAGCTCTTTATCTCTTCTGGTTATCAACCTCTTCAGACACATAGTTTCCAAATATTCCCTTCCATTTTGCAGGTTGTCTTTCCACTTTCTTGCTAATGTCCTTTGACACATTCAAGTTTATTCTGATGGCTAGTACACTGAACCAGGTAAATGAATAGCTGTTCCTGCCTCTAAGAACAATCTGACGCCCCTCCAGGGAACCCCTGGGCCAGCCTCCTCTGCCCACTGCTCCCTTCCTCTCCACTCTGCACCTCTACTCCCGTCTTTCATCTCCAAAGAATGCTCTTCCCTTCCCACCCACCCAAATCCTACCACTTCAATTTCTACCTCTTTCCGTAAGAAGCCTGACTGCCTTCTGCTCCTTCTCCCTTATGGCTCTAGCCCATCCCTACAACTGCTCAAGTTCTTCACCAGTGAACTTGGTTTCAGAGCACATCATTGCCATTCTGTTACCTTCCTTACGTGTTACTTCTACAAAAGAAAGAGACCCTTGAGAGCAAAGCTGAAGGTGCCTACTTTCAAGAGTCCCCAGAATGCACAGAGTACATTGGCACTTTGTAAAGATTTGATTGTTTTTGATTGGTTGGTTGGTAGGTTATCGTTAAGAAATGAGAACGATAACTGTTACAGACAGAATTCTTTGTTGAGATTAAACAAGAGCAAACAAAGGCTGCAAACAGCTGAGGATTTCTATACACAGACTGGCTGGTCAGCTAACAGCCCGATGCAGAAGCAGCCTCGCACGACTGGAGGCTGCCTCCCTGGCCACCAGGAGGGCGGTGGCCTGGAGGGACGCTGTGGCCTGGAGGGACACCGCAGCCCCGCCACTGCCCCGCGGGCAGACACCCAGCCAGCCCTGCCCAGGACCGCGGTCTCCCCAGAACCATCTCTTCTCACGCACTGGTCACTTTTCCTTGTGTCCTTCAGGTGTACCTACACTCTCTCCTTATCAAGATTCTCGCCTCCTTTTTAAAGATGCTTTATCCATCAATGATTCATGTGCAAGATCAGCTTCTCCACAGATGTGATGGAAATAAAAACAAATGCCCTCCCCCCATTTTTGGTGGCGTCATCTTTTGGAGGAAGCACGTTTATAAGCTGGATTCTTTTGCTACTGCTGCTCTTTCTAAGTAGGTTTAGAACATTTTTTTAAAATCCAGAAAGGGGAAGCCTAAGATGCATCAAGGTGCTTCAGACCGCGCCAGTGGACAGCACCCTCATCCTGAGACCCCAGGCCGCGGAGGTCGCGAGGGGCCGCGCAGCCATGCTGTGGCGGCGCCCGTGGCCCTCCCCGGCTCACCTTCTTGCCCTCAGTGTCCCCACAGTAGAACTGCTCGGCTTTGGTCTTGCCCATCACCACGGGGTCTGCAGCCTCGAGGTGGGAGGGGTTTGCCACGAGGGACAAGGTGATGTTCCTGTCGGTCACACGGTTGATCCTCCGGTGGTACATGCCCAGGTGGTACTTCACGTCCCCAGAGCCCTGGAAGAGCCGCACTGTGGGTGATTACACGTGGCCGGAAAGCCGTGCTGCTGCCTGGGCAAGGGCGCCCTGGGCACACTTGCACGAGAGCCCTCAAGCGTTTTGTTTCTCTTCCCAGACAAGCCCCATGCCCGCCCCAGTTCCGTGGGCCCAGGAGCCCACCGCTCCGCCCCCACTGTTGCAAGAGTCTCCGGGAGGCCAGCTCTTCACGGCAGGAGGACCCAGCCCAGCAGGCCTTTCCCTGGGGACTATGGGTAAAGCTACTCTGCAAGGTCGCCAAGGACATGCCACGGACTCACCTCGTCAGCAGCTTCCAACTTTGAATCAAACTGACAGAAGATCTGCTCCAGCTCCTTCCTGATGACATTGGCAAGCACGTTCAGTCGGCCCCTGTGACACACAGGGCGGTGAGCAGACCCGCTGGAGGCCCACCCACCTCGGCCACCGGCCCCGCCCCACCACCTTCCCTGCTCCCGCACGTAGCCCCTTTCCACTCGGAGCACTGGAGTCCCGAGACCTGGCAACGGGGCCACACTCCTGGGTCCTCCACGCGCAGACCGCCAGGCAGGAGGCAAAAAGGCAGAAGGGGCCGTGATGCTGGGCTGCTCCCCTCCCCACCACCCTCGGCTTCTGCCCTGATGTAGCGGAGAGCAACGTTCCCACCAGGTTAACTGTGGCCCCGGCAAGGGCGCCTGGGTTTCCTTGGACAGAAACGTGACCCAGGGCCGGGATGGCTCAGTTAAAAGCACAAAGGGCCTTGGGTACAGCAGTGAGCCTCCAAGACGAGGAGGGCCCTTGTAGCAGCAGCCACGGTCATCCCCAAGCAGGGATGGTGCAAGAACCTTCCGGAAGGAAGACGTTCTTAGCTCCCAGAGCGACACCCACGCTAGGCACACTGGCTGGGACTTACAAAGGAAAGGCTGCTGGCTCAGCCACTCGGCCCCGCCCTCTGCTCCTGGGGGCTTTACATGCACGGAAGGCTACCCAGGGACGGGGCGGTGAGGGTGAGAAGCACCCGGGAGCTACCTGTGCGGCATCCCCATGATCACGTAATCCACGCCGTTGGCGCTCGACTTGTCAATGATGGTCTTCAGGGCGGGGATCAGCACCTCGCAGCCCTCCAGGCCAAAGCGCTTCTCAGAGGACCACTTCCGCTGAAGGAACTCCTCGAACCTGGCGGGCGGGCAGCGCCCACGTGACCCTGAAGAATGCCCCAAGGGGCCAGGCCCCGCGGCAGGGCCCCTCAACTGCAGAGGGGCAGGCTACGGGAGGAGACCGCACGGCCCCTTCCCTGGAGGGAGGTTCCGGTGCCCGGTGGGGATGCGGCCCCGGGGCCCACGCCCAGGATGCCGGGAGCCCAGGCCCACCTGGTGGAGCGCACGAGCCTCGCCAGCAGGGTGCGCTTCTCCTCGTTGGTGAACTGCATGATGCCCGGCGTCTCAAACTTCTGCCGGATCCACTGGCACTGCTCCAGGTCGTTGATGAACATGAACTCCACGCCAATGTGCTGGCAGTAGGCCATCTGCCACACAAACGCACACGGTCACGAGGGCTCCTGGTGAGACCTGGTTTAGCGCAAACAACGCGGACGGCACACGCTCTGAAATGTGCCAAGCCATGGTGTGCACGAAGGGAGTGGAGACCTCGTGGGCTGCAAGGCTGGGCCCCGCAACCTTCTCTTCTCCAAACGCCCTCTTCAGGGACTCAGGCTGCAGGCCACACACACAGAGCCACATGGCAGGGAATGGCCAGCGGGAACCTCCAGCCTCTCCTTGAGCCAAAGGACGGCTCCCCAAGTCCACGCCGCTAGGCCACGGCAGGAAGCACGCACTGTGCCAGCTCTGGGATCTGGGCAGTTCCCAGGGAAGGCAAGGTGGCTGCAGCAAGGTGGTTTTTCTGACCTCAAGGGCAGACTTGTGCCCGGCACCCGTGAGAAAAAAGCCCACATGCTGCTGGTAGAGAACACAGGAGAAGGATCATTTCAAGATCTGCAGGCTCTACAACTTTAACTTCCACTTTTTTTGTTTTTGGTTTTTTAGGCAGTACTGGGGATTGAACCCGGGACCTCATACATGGGGAGCGGTGCTCCACAAATTCCACTTTTTAATAACAGATTCTTTTTGGGACTTCAGGTCCTAAAGAAGCAAGACCTTGCCCATTACAAAAGAAAGGGTCCCGAGACCACCATTCACACATCCCAGCTGGGCAGAGGCAGCTATGCCTTCCTGCTAGCCTGGGACGACATGGGCAGTGTCGGTCCAGCTCTGTATTGGCAGGAGGTCAAACAGGAAAGGAAAGTGGAGAGAAAAAGAAGAGGAAGAGAGAAGAGAAAGATTCCAGAGTCCAAAGAAAGAAATGCGTCAGAACCAGAGCTTTCTGGAGAGCCACGAGGGCCTGGGCCCGTGCCTGCGCTGAGCAGGTCCTGGAGGGCCCCCAAGGACCCCGCTGGCTCCACACTCCTCGCCCTTCCATGGCCGCTTGGGGAGACGAGAATGAGGCTCCTCAAGCAAATGCCGCATCAGCCCTCGACTCAGACAGGGAAAGGGCCCTGAACATGATACGCTGAAAACATTAAAGGCCAACAGAGACATTTTATAAGCCGCAGTGACATTCTTTTATACGTCACCACAGCTGCCAGGTCCTGCTGCACAGTTCCCAACCATCACCCCATCTTAGTGTTCACAGACTGGCTGGCACGGAGTAGGTAAGCGATTTGCCCAAAATCATAGCGGCAGGGCCAGGATGTGAAATGAGGTCGAGGTGCTCTACTTACTCCCTAGCTTCCAGAGCAAGGACCGGCACTTGTTCCACAGAAATCAAACAAAGTAAAATCTGCCTGAACTCGAAATCAAACAAAGTAAAATCTGCCTGAACTCGAAATAATGGCCAAGGCCAATGTTCTAGGTATCACCCTAGACAAGGAGGAAAATCTTGCCTGGAGACAGAGAAAATGGAGCTGGGGTAGACCTTGGTATTAAAGGGTTTTTATGAACCCCAAACCTTGTTTCCCCAATGAACATCTTGGATGATAAAACCGGGAACCTATAAATTGGGTTTACAAGTACTCCAGGAATGGCAGGCACCATGCTAACCTCACGGCACCCTCTGTGCGCTGCTCCCCTACCTAACCTTCGCAGATAGTGGGGATTCTCTGCTTACAGAGGGGCTGAGCCCGAGCTGCCGGTCACAGCAGATGCCTCTCTCTGCCTTGGTCGGCTGAGGCAGTCTTGTGAAGGAGGCACCCGGACAGAGCTGGAGAACCATGCAGGCGGCTGCCTGGACTTCCTCCCTCCTCCCTCCTTTTTATGCCTGACCTGGAAAGTATTTGCATTACTGAACAATTTAAATCTCAAAGGAAACAACCAGGTCAAATGCTCTTGAAAGCAGTCTCTCTCCAGCATATGTAGCCCGGGACTTGGAGCCTTAACTACCCGGCCACTGGGCCCTATTTTGTTTTGTCCTCTGTTCTTGGCTCAAGCCCCAGGAGACAAGAGCAGCACGTTTCAAGAGCCGATTCTTAATTTCTCCATCTCATGAGACAAATTTTAGGAAGCCAAGAAGTCAAATCTCCTCTCATCTGTGGAAAGAGTTGCAAACTGTCACTGTGCCACGTGACCCACAAAAGTCTTAAGTTCTGCTTGATCACACCATCAATCTCATATAAATAAATATCCAATGTCAGGAACACATCATCCTCAGGCCAGAGGAGTGGGAACTGTGAAGGAAGGACAGACAGTCTGAGCTAGGACGACCTGGGAACAGCTCTCTCTGGATTTGCTAACCCAGGGCCCTCGGGTGACTGGGACCTTCTGGAATCCAAGCGCAACGTCTCCAGGCTCTGAGACAGCTTGGCTGAGGTGGACCACCCGTGACTCAAGATCCCCAGAGACGCCCACAGCTCCCTCCGCCCCAGGTCTGCTGCCTGAAGGGAAAGGCACTGAGGGGTAGGCCTGAGGGGAAGGGGCCAGCTGCAGCCTCTGGGGAAGATACCCCTCAGGCAGGCTTCCCAGTGAGAGGCGTGCCTGGCCAGGAGCTGCTAGCGCTCCACCACAGACTCCCCTGCAGCTGAGCTGCTGGCACTCTGAGTCGCCGCTCACACAGACGGGTTTCATCAGTCAGCTGAGACGTGCTGGGGAGCACGGTGGGGCATGTGAGCACTGGGGCGGAAATCTGACAAAACAAAGTGCACTCTTTCCACCGTGCTTGTCTGTGGGGAGGTATCCAGGTGGCTGGGAACTGGGGAAGGATGAAGAGCTAGTTTTCCTTCTATACCTTGTGAATGTGGCATCATGGCCATTTATTACCTATTCAAAATGAGATAAGACTTAAAATCTAAGGAATAAAAAAATGACGTAAAATTATTTGTTAGCACAATGTCAGGTTATTTGTTTCAGCAAGTATTTTTTCAATGGGAAACAAAAACGGAAGTGCAGTAACTTTGGAGGAAGGGCCACCTGGAGGAGGGCTGAGCTGTGTGGGTTGCTATTTGTGGGTTCAGACATCATGAGAACTTCTACAGCAGTGATTTCCAACGAAATATAACACGAGCCATATATGTAACTAAAACGTTTCTAGGAGAAACAGATGAAATGAATTTCCATACTTTATCAGACCCAATATATCAGAATACTGTCATTTCAATGTGGAATCCACATTAGAAAACTATTGAGATTTTCTGCATTCTTCTACTGCATTCAGTCTTTGAATCCGGGGTGCATTTTACACTCGTCTCAGTTCAGACGAGCCACTCCTCAGGTGCCCCACAGCGTCAGGTGCCAGCGGCTGCCACAGCACAGAGGCGGTGAGACCGGGCTGCAGGTGAAGGAGGTACAAGAAGGGGCTACTCCTGACCACAATCTGCCTGATGCTCGCAGCAGCCACCAAGATGGCCAGACGACACCTGTATCCTCAGGTTTCTACCCCTTCGCTTTCCCCACAAACCCGGAAGGGATGAAGGTGGGAGTGAAGGAGCTCCAGGTTGAGAGGAAAAGTAGTGTCACCACCAGATACTCAGGACGATTTCATGCCCCTCTGCAGCCAAACACGGAAACAGGAACAAGAGAATCTGGCCTCCATTCTCACTTCCTAGAGCAACCCTGGCCACACGATTAAATCAACAAGGGGACTTTAAAAACACTGATCCTGGACCCTGCCCCACAGGGACCCCGGGAGTTCTGGAAGACCCCTTTGCTTCTCGTGTGCAGCCAAGGAAGAGGAAGGAGCACAAGCAGCAGTGAGGCTCAACCTGGGAGCTCGTCAGAAGGCCGGGTACTGTCCACTAACTCGGGATGCACATGTGGAGCAGGACGCCCAGGAGATCTTCACACACAAGTTCTGGGAAGCGCCGCACTCAAGCATTTCCCCAGTCTGCGTGGACGCCGACTCTCACTCGGTGCGCCACAGGCAGTGTTAGGTAGTAACAATAAGCTGACGGCTGGCGTGGGCCACGCAGGGGATCCATTCTACCTCTACAAATGATGTTGCAGTTACACCTTGCACAGAGGAGGAAACCGATGTTCCTAGAGGTGAAGGCACTGGCCCAAAGCTGGCAGGGACTGGAGCCAGGCAGTCCCGCTCCGGAGCCTGTGTTCTCAACCACCGTATAATCACGTGGGACGAATGCCTCTGGCTGGCTCAGCCCAGAAGGGAGGCAAATAAAATAGGAGGAGGAAGCGGCTGTGGCTCGGGTGGCTGGGCTCCCGTTTACCGTATGGGAGGCCCCGGGTTCGAATCCTGGTGAAGGCAGGCCGGCCCGTGCGGCACAGTGAGCTGACGCAGCAAGATGACGCAACAAAGGGAGACAAGCAGACACAGAAAAACACACAGCAAATGGACACAGCGAGCACAAGCAGTGGGGGGAAACATATAAATATAAAATAAATCTTTAAAAAGTAAATAAATAAATAAAATAGGAGGAGGACAAGAGAAATGGAGGAGCAGAGGGGAAGGAGGAGGGCGGAGATGAGCTCTGTGCAGGGAAGCAGCAGCAGGCTACTACCTGCTCGTCTTGGGCATCATCTGCACCTGGGGGCGCATCTCCTTGGCTCAAGTCCTGGCACAGCTCCCTTTAAGTGGAGCTTATTCTTCAAGGAACTATCACTCAACAAACTCTAAACAAACTCCCACTGTAATTTGAATGCAAAATTTTTTTTCTCCTTTCTATGATTGATCATAAAAACATCAATTTCAACCTGCAGCCTACAGCCTTTAAATTCTTAAGGGGAAAAAAATCAATCTTGAGGATACTGCCAACACAGGTTCTTAGCAAGTATGCTTGATTTTTCCAGAAACTTTAACTACATTTTCTTACCTCCAGCCGACGGATGATCTCGCGCAGTGGAAGAGCAGACTCCGTCCCCCCAATGAAAGTTGTGGTGGGCAACTGGAAGACTTTGTCCAGGTCAGATTCATCCAGTCCATAAAAGCCTGCAGGATTGTTGTGGATGGGACATGCCAGAGGAGGAGAGAGGCATTTGTGAAACATGGCACAGCCAGGTAAGGACCAACATTTTATGGAAAGGGGAAGGAAATCCCCAGGGGCAAAAAAAGAGGGGGAAAAAAAAAGGAGAGAAAAAGAAAATATGTATATTTACACACAAAATAAAAAACCTATATATACGAAAATAAGTAATAATACTTTACAGCCAGAAACACAAATTTCAGCAATAAGTGGAGGCTGCGAATATTACTGGGTGTCATAGCTAAACCAGAATAAGATTCATATTATGCATATTTTAGTTCAGTGCACAAATTATTCATAATTTAGAGATAAATTTATTTCAAGGGCCCAAGGACATAAACCCATTTTGGAGGTGGAAAGAGAAAGTCACACAAAAGCATTGGGCAAGTCAACTGAAAAGCAAATGACAAACTAGTTCAGGAGGAAATTAAAGCAGAAGAGGAGGAATCGGTATGGAATAGTGTGTCAGCTGCGTAGTATGTGACAGTAACATATGTACGCAGTAAATGGCAAAAAGCTGGGGAGACTGAGAGGTGAGAAGGAGAACGCTCGCCGAGCACCTGCTGGTGAGCAGTGAGTATGAGAGGCCTGCCAAGGCAGAGGAACAGGAAATCCAGCAGCAGAGAGGCACAGCAGACTCCAGCACACAGCGCCTGGCTGGGGAGAGCGCTCCTCTCCCGCCGCACATGCCCGCCTCAGCACTGAATACACGCTGCGCGGACAGGAGCGCCCACCCAGCAAGGAAGCTCCTCGGCTGGACGCACACTCCAAGCCGACTTTAAGTATGCTTGCCTCCTATCGACGTGGAGGAAGAAAGGCCCGACTGCGCCTTAGGCTCTGCCCGTGGTCTGGCGCCGCCCCGCCTCCAGGGCTCGGCTTCCTGTAAGCAGGGCAGGCGAGGCCCCGGCCTGAGCGGAGCGGGAAAATGCCCATGTCCAGTCCCCCATCCTGGTGCTGATTCAGCGGGTCTTGAGCGGCCCAAGCAACTCCCCAAGTGACTCCCAACTCAAGCCGGTTTTGGGAACTCCCGCCTTTATCTATCGAATGCTTTAGGACATGGTTTTTAAAGTCTTAAAAGCAACTCTGGTTTTCAAGCCCTGCCCCTGTCCCTTTTTAAACAAAACGACGGAAGTCTGGCTTTTTTACCTCAAGAAAACCGTCTGTGTAAACAGGAGGGTGGTGTGTTAATGGTGGTTTCCCTGCCCACTCCATTTCTTCCTGCTTTCTATTAAGTAGGGGGACGTGGCATCACCTGGGCACAGGTGGAGTGGGCCGTCCTGGCCACCCACAGCCCAGCTCACTGGCAACCACCTCACGCTGTTTGTGGAGGGAAACACAAATCGTTTGGGGCGACTCTCCTGGCTGGTGAAGTCCCAGGCCAGAGGCCGACCAGGAACCAGAGTGTTCCAGCAACACAGACTCTGTCAAGAAACCCTGCGACTGTGAAAGGAAGGAGTCAGGTGTCTTCCCCCCAGATGAGAACTGTCTACCTGCTGAGGCGGCCCAACGGGAAGAGCCCTAGGAGCTCTGGGCAGCGGTGGCACCTCCACTAGCCCGCCTTCACCACACAGGACAAGGGCCTCGCTTCCAGCTCCCAAAGCTCAGTACCACTCGGGGCTGAACTGCTGAGTCCCAAGACCACCAGGCCCCACTTCTGCGTTCTGCGGTCATTTCAAAAACGAATCTACAGATTCCACTTCTGAGAACACGGAGTAGACACACTCTCCCCTATCCTTCCCGCTAAGCAAAACCAGAACCCTGGGCATCACCTCTAAGAGAACGTGAGACTGAAAAGTGGGGAAGGCAGAGCAGTCAGGGTCCTGAGGAACGACGTGGAGGTGCGCTGAGTTTTCTCTTTGCCTTGTAAGTCCCACACTTGGAGCTGGAGGAACTGGCAACCCAGAAACACCCATCAGGACAGGCAAAGCCCCAACAAAAGCCACGGCCCAGGAAAGGGCAGCCTAGCAGAGCAGAAAACTTACACACGAACATCAACCTGCTGCAGCCCAACGTCACAGGGAAGAAGGTGGCCTGCTCCCAGCCACGCCAGCAAACGCCGCGGGCAGGGAGGGGACGCCCAGGCGCCCACCCTAGCCAGGTAGCCACACCGCCCCCCCACCCAGGCCAGACAGGGAGCTTGAAGAGGCAGGGAAGACTGCGGAACCCACTTCTGAGTGACCCCAGGGTGGAAGAGGA
>JAQZBX010088574.1:0-12698 GCA_029593785.1 Cabassous unicinctus
AAAAAAAAAAAAAAAAAAGAAAATTGTTTTTAGCAGAACTTCCCATTGTTTAGAGCCTCCGCCGGTGAAATATCAAGCACGGCATCTCTTAATATGTATCTACTGATACATATTAATAAAGCATACAATTCGTCCAGTGTGCAATCAATGGTATTTGGTATAAGCACAGAACTGTGCATTCATCACTTCAAGGCCTTTTTTTAAAATGACACCCGAAATCTGGCCACAATGCTTCAAACTCAGGGTCACAGTTCTTCAAAGAACTTAATGAAGGGGCACGCCATCACCCCTTTCTGCTGTAAAATTACAACTACAATCCTGCCAGCCTCATTAGGACTTCCGATGGGATGAAGTGCGTGTCTGGGAGGCTCTTCTACTGGCTCTCCTTGCCCGCCCTGGGTGGGAAAGCTCTGTGAATACGCCACCATGGCAGCCCCTGCTCAGTCCTCCCCAGTGCCTGGGCCTCCTACAGCGCTGTCAGCGGCCACCCCCAGCCCCCAGGAGCTGACGTGTCACGGGATGCTGCATCACCGAGCTCATGCCCACAGCTCGCGTGCACACAAGAGGGTGAATCTGATGGGACATGGGAAAGGAAGGGGGCGGCCGACGTGCCAGGTGCATCAGCTCCTACTCAACTAGCTGGAAGCCGAGACGGCCAGGCTGTCCTCGCACCATCCCCCATTCCATCCCAGGGCATTCCTGTCATCAGGAACTGCCCTTCAGAGAGTTGCCCTTCACAGAGTTGCCGTGCTTGATATTTCACCGGCGGAGGCTCTAAACAATGGGAAGTTCTGCCAAAAACAATTTTCTTTTTCCAAAAAATGATTTTTGATGAGATACAATAGAACTCCTTTTTATACTGATCTCAAATCAGCCTTCCTATACCTTCCACCTCTTGGCTTCAAAGCCAAGAGTCTGGGCCCTGGTGGGAATGAGAAGGGATTCTGAGACTGTGGACAGGAGTAAGTGGGCAAGTGCACCCGAGAACCCTGAATCCTCAAATATTTCTGAGCCCTCTGGCCTGCAGAAGTGGTCCATGCCCTGTGGAACACAGGTGCCTTACACGACAATGCTTGCTCTCCTCAGCTCTGCCCCTGCTCCCCTCCTGGCCACAAGACCTCTGTCCTCCTAGCATGTACTGTGGGGTGAAGAGAGAGTGCCAGGGGGTGGGTCCTGAGGGGCTGAGTCAAAGGGATGAAATCAAAGGCAGGACAGGGCAGCGGATGCAGCTCAGTGGTTGAGCGCCTTCTTCTCATGTACGAGGTCCTGGGTTCAATCCCTGGTACCTCCTACAAAATAAGAAAAAAACAGGCAGGACAAAAGAAAGACTGTCTACGCTAGGGCACGCTCCAATACACAATATTTAACAATGGGGTAAGGAGGCCAAAGATGGTTTGAATATACTGCTAGTGCAACAGCCAGACACTTGGCAAAAGTGATGGCTCATGTTACCCAAAGCAGAGATTACAGAACAGTGTGACAAACTGAATAAAGGCATCGAAAAGCTCAGAGAGAAAAAGCATCGTAAGCCCGTCCTGACCAAGACGGCAGAGTGCAGCACTTCAGCGCTCTGTGCTCCCTCAGAAGCCTGGAACAACCAGCAAGAACTGGCAGAAACAGCTTTCTCAGAGCTCCAGAAACCAGCTCAGGACTGCAGGGCCAGGGCGACGGCCAAATCAAGCAAAAGGCAACTTTTTCTTGATTTGTTCCAGAAAAAGGATCCCCAGGCGCCCTGGCCGGAGCCTCCCCTGCCCGTCACTGACTCAGGTGGAGCTGGCCTGCGCTCACGTGTGGGTCCCTGGACTCTGGAGCTGGATCGGCAGGAGCAGGTAACCTGCGGGCACATTCTGTCTGCTGATGGCCTGAGGGACGAACCATCTCTGACATTTCCCTGCCTGTGGAAGGCAGCTCACAGTGCTCTCCTACAGAATACAGTGGAGACTTGTCAAGACACGCTGCCTGGGGCAGGGGTGGGGAGATAGACACACAGAACAGTGCCTGGGACCATAAGGAAGCTGTATCCGAGGGAAGAGGGAACTTTCCTATCTGTAAAAGGGGGGAACTCCTAGGGCCAAACACGTGCATGCATGCCCAAGAAAAGACAAATGCAAAGAAAGTACCAGGGAGACCGGGAGCTACTTTCTAAACTGACTGTGTGTGGATGAGCCCTGAGGAAGAGCACTGCACAGGCTAATCTGCAAAGCCTGGGAGAGGTGGTTTCCTATTTGCCCTTTTTTTTTTTTTTTTTTGTTAGCTCCTGGCATTCAAGGAAAGCTCTGTCATAACACAAACTGGATACAACCTTAAGGAACAGAAACTTCAGAGTCTAAATTCCAGCAGTGATAATAACACATTAAAATATCAAAATGTCCAGGTCTCAACAAAAGATTAGAAAACATACAAAGAAACAGGAAGTGATAGCTCACGCAAAGGAGAATATTAAAACAGTAGAAGCCATCAATAAAGAGCATCAAACCTGGGACATTTCAGGAAAGTCTTTTAAAAATGGTTCTAAATATGCTCAAAGAGCTAAAGAAAATCAGGAAAACAATAGATGAACACAAAGAGAATATCAATAAAGGGATGGGAATTATGAGAAGTAACCAAACAGAGCTGAAGACCAAAGTAACGGAAGTTAAAAATTCCATAGAGGGTTTCAAGAGCAGATTGGAGCTGGCAGGAGAAAGAATCAGTGAACTTGAAGATAAGACTACTGAAATCATCCAGCCTAAGGAGCAGAAAGGAAAATGAAGAAAAATGAACAGAGCCTCAGGAACCTGTGGGACACCATCAAGTGTACCAATATATGCATTTTGGGAGTCCCAGAAAGAGAAGAAAGAGAGAAAAGGCCGGAGAGAATATTTAAAAAAATAATGGCTGAAAACTTCCCAAATTTAACAAAAGACATGAATATAGACATCCAAGATGCTCAATGAACTCTAAACAGGATAAACCCAAATAGACCCACACCATGCCATGTTATAATCAAACTGTTAAATGCCAAAGATAGAGAGAAAATTGTGTAAGCCACAAGAGAGAAGCAACATGGCACATGCAAGGAAGCCTCAATAAGATTAAGCACCTATTTCTCATGAGAAACCATGGAGGCAAGAGGGAAGCAGGATGACATATTTAAAGTGCTGAAAAAACTACCAACTAAAAATTCTATATCTGGCAAAACTGTCTTTCAAAAATGAGGAAGAAATGCAGACATCCCCAGATAAACAAAAGCTGTAGGACTTCATCACCACTTAACCAGCCCTACAAGAGATGCTAAAGGGAGCTCTGCAGATTGAAAGGAAATGACACTAGTCAATAGATCAAAGCCATGTGAAGAAATAAAGATCCCCAGCAAAGGTGATGACATGGTAAATGTAAGTATCAGTACTATTGTTATTTTTAATTGTAACTCCACTTTTTCTTTTTACATGATCTGAAAGGCAAAAGCATAAAATGTACTGATAAAATCAAGGGGTTTTGGTCTCCTAATATATAAATATGTAATTTGTGACAAGAACTTCATAAAGGTGGGAAAATGGAGGTGTATAGGAGCATAGTTTATTTGTGTTACTGAAGTTAAGTTGGTATCAAAGCAAACTTGATCATTATAGATTTAGGATAAGTTTTATATTTAAAAATACTTCATAGAGAGCAGGGGACAATCAAACTCTCTTAAAAGGGGAATTCCTAAGGCCACGGGCAAGCACAAGCCTAGGAAAGCAGCAGACCAACACAGGATCAGGAAAGACAGAGAGGAGCCTGCACTTCGTGTCTGCTTCAGGCTGACCTTGACAGGAGCGCTAAACTCTGAAGGCGAGCACCAGCCAGCACAGCTCACTTGCAAAGACTCTGAAAGGTGTTTTTTTCTTTTTAAATTATTTGTTCATATTTTTTTAGCTCCTGGCACGCAAGGAAATCTGTCATATCAGTGGCTGGATACAAACTTAAGGAACAGACAGCTCAGGGACTGAATCCTAGAGTTAACATTTTAAAACTTTTAAAGGCACAGTGTGCAGCAAACATTATAAGACAAACAGGAAATGATGGCCCAATCTACATGAACAAGATAAAAATCCAGAAACCATCAACAAAGAAGAGCAGACTTTGGACATACCAAACAAAGACTTTTAAAAAAAAAGTATCCTTGATATTCTCAAGAAGACAAAGGAAAACACAGAAAAAGAATTAATGGATATCAGGAAAACAATGAACAATATAAGAATCTCAATAGAGAGAAATTAAAAAAAACTTCTAAACAAATCAATTTTATTGATATATATTTATAAAGCATAAAATTCATCCAAAGTGTAGAATCAATGGTATTTAATATAATCACATAGTTGTGCATTCATCCCATCATTAGAGCATTTTCATTATTTTAATAACAACAAGAAACAAATAAACAGACAAACAAGAAAATTCCTCACCTCTCAATGTCTGTATGCTTCCCCTACTGTACATAGCTGCTGTTTCTGGCTATTCAATCCAAAGTGTATCATCAATGGAATAAAGAGAAATTTTAAAAAAGAAATGAGCAGAAACATTGGAGTTGAAGACCACAATACCTGAAATGAAAAATTCCCTAGAGGGTTTCGACAGCAGATAATATAAAGGATTCAGGCTGAGGAGCAGAAAGAAAAAAGAATGAAAAAGTGAACAGAGCCTAAAAGACTTGTGGGACACTATCAAGCGTACCAATATACACATTTTGGGAGTCCCAGAAGGAGAAGTAAGAAAGGGGCAGAAAGAATAGTCAAAGGAATAATGGCAGAAAATGTCCCAGTTTAACAAAAGACATGAACATGCACATTTGAGAAGCACAAGGAACCCCAAACAGGATAAACTGGAGTAGAATGATGCCCAGACACATGATAGTCATTTGAATGCCATGGACAAGGAGAGAGTTCTAAAATCTGCAAGAGAAAAGTAATGTGTTATGTACGTGGGAGTCCTGATAAGATTACATGCCAATTTCTCATCAGAAACCAAGGAGGCAAGATGGCAGTGGGATGAGATATTTCAAGTGCTGAAAGCAAAGCACTGTCAACCAAGAATTCTGTATCCAGCAACTGCCTTTCAAAAATGAGAGCAAGATTAAGACATTCCAGATAAACAAAAGCTAAGGGAGTTTGTCACCACTAGGCCTGTCCCACAAGCAATGATAAAGGGAGCTCTTCAGACGGAAAGGAAAGGTTACTAGACAATGAATCAAACTGGCATAAAGAAATAAAGACCTCTGGCAAAGGTAGCCATATGAGTAATTAAAAATGTCAGTATTATTTTATTGTACTTTTTGGTATGTAATGCCACTTTTTATTTCTTACAGGTTCTAAAATGCAAAGGCATAAAAAGGAATGATAAATCTACGGTTTTGGACTTACAATGTATGAATATATAATCTGTAACAAAAACAACAAAAAGGTGGGGGATGCGGGGGCATAGGACGAGTACATGTGCATGCTATTGAAGTTAAGTTGGTATCAAATCAAATGTGATTGTTATAGATTTAGGATGTTAAATTTAAGCCCCATGGTAACCACAAAGAAAATTTATGAAAAATATATATAGAAAGAAATGAGAAAGGACTGAAAATGGTACAATACAAAATAATCAAATAAATAGTAAAGTAGGTATTTACTGAAGAGATGAGGGGGGGGGAAAGTTTAATAAGACTTACAAAGACCAAAAGCAAAATGGCAGAAGAAAGTCCTGCATTATCAGCAGTTACTTTAAATGTAAATGGATTAAACTTTCCATTCCAAAGGCAGACAATGGCCTGAAGTATCTGTGTAAAAAGGACATTGTGTGGAGCCTCCAACCTGCAAAATAACCCAAAAGATAAGTCATACTACAGCATTTTAGGGTTCTGTGGGTTTTATGCCATCTGCAGCAGATTTATACACCACTAAAAAATCAGCTTCTGGCATGTTTTGAGCATTTGACAACGTGACAATGATGCATCGGGTACCAAAAACTGCCCATCATGAGCTGGGAATTGTCAGATCCACCAAGTCATAAAGTCAAGTGGGCCTAGGAGCCATTTATCATGAAATGGAAGTGGAACAGCCAGGATGAGGCTAGAGAAGGTCCAAAGGGCACAAGCAAACTGCATAAGTAGGTGGCCCACACCCCATGCCATCTGGAACTACTGCACTGAAGACTCACTTAGCGTACACATATGGCCTTATAAAGGGTTTCCAGGACTCAGCTGACAGAGGAGGAAAGCCTGGGCTTGGTTCACAGTATTTGGGTCTAAGCCAATGTACTATAGCCCTTTTTACAGGTGGCCCTGAAAAAGAGCAGTGAGGGGAAATCTTCCCACTGGGCAGTGCTTAAGGAAATATAACTTGTCATCCTCTTTGAGAAGAGAGAAAAAGTGGCCTTGAAAGACTCATGGCTAATGGTCATTGGCTGAGCTGGTTGGTCAGGGATGGGAAAGAACAAAAATGGAGTAGCAAGGACAAGGAGGTCTGGAGGAGAGACATGGGGGTATGGGTCAAAGTGTGAGAGCCTTTGTATCACATCAGACAGCATTCACTGCACAGGGAACACTAAACAACCAGTCGGAGAGGGTGACTTGTCCAATAGACATCAACCTGCCTCTGTCCCCTGGTTTATAAAACGGGCTCCTGAATGGAGCAGCCATGGTAGAAGAGATGGAGGTTGCGCATGGGTCCAAAAGCACAGGCTAACTCTCATGAAAAGTGATCTAACCTTCCAGGAAGATGGCAGACTAGAAAGACAAGGGACTCTTGTCTCTTCCAGAAAAATAGCTAGAGGACAGGCTGAAACTGCTTGGAAAAAACCTTCTAGGGCTTAGGACACCAAGGGAAGGCTGAATACCGCCCACAAGACAGATGGACAAAGGAAAAGAATTCTGACTGCAAAACTGTGAGCAAAGAGCAGCAGCTGCTACTGCCGGCACCCTCCCCCATACTAAAGACACTTTTGAATTCTCAGGCCTCTGGGCCAGCAGTGGCTACAGACAAAGGGGGCTCGAGGCATCCACGGCCCCAGGAAAGGGGAGAAAGAGGGACACAGCCTAAGGCTAACTTTTGTTTGTTTGTTTGTTTGTTGTTTTATTTTATTTTTTCTTTTCCTTCTGTGACTCACTTTTGCTCCACAAATTTGGTCTGCTGTGTCCCACCAGCCCTTCTAGAGGCAGGGTGGGGCCACGCCATTGTTTTCCTCGAGAGCCAGCTCAAGACTAAAGAGATCCAAACCTCTCAATCTCCCTCTCCACTAACCCGGACTGATTATTGAGGACCCAGAGGGAAGAGGAATTATTTCCTGCCCAGGAAAAGGGAGGGGGCTGCCAGCAAAGGCCAGAGAACTGTCTTGAATTACAGGGCTCTTAGGCTCCAGGAATGAAACTCTATCACATTGATCCAGTCCCTGTTGCAGCAAACACACTCCAACCAGGCACTGAATTGAGAGGGCTTCCAAAGAGCGCCACCTAATGGCACACCAAAGAAATGCATGTGAAAAAATTAAAAGTAAGTGAGACTATTTCCAGCCTTTATAGCGTCCCTCCCCAAAGCCCTATGAAGTGGATCTGCAACCCATTACTGGGTCCAGAGCCCAGTTTTGAGGAACTAACAGGGATAATCCTAAAGACCCAGGTGGAACCAAGAATCAAAGGACAGCAGTAAAACACAACCACCCCCCACTAAATCCCTACAAAAGAAAGAGAGATTGAACACCTGAGTAAACTACCAACCTAATCAGAGGCCTAAACATCACAAAAAATTACGAGCCATACTAAGAAAATGGAAAATATGGCCCAGGAAAAGGAATATATCAAAGCCCCAGAAGAGATGCTAATTTGAGATAACTACTTAACGAAAATCACACAAAATTCCAAAATGAAATTAATGAGTTGAAAGACAGTATGGCTAAAGAGATAGATGACATCAAGAAGACATTCAGTGAACGCAAAGAATTTGAACTCCTGAATAGAAAAGTAACAGAGCTCATGAGAAGGAAAAACACAATAGGTGAGATCAAAAACAAACCAGAGGCATACAATAACAGACTCAAAATAAGAGAAGAAATAATAAGTGAAACAGAAGACAGAACACCTGAAATTGAAGAGCGGAAAGAACTGACAGAGAAAAGAAGGGAAAAAATTGAGCAGGAGCTCAGTGAGTTGAATGACAACATGAAACACAACATACATCTCATGGGAGTTCCAGAAGGAGAAGAGAGAACGAAAGGGGCAGAAAGAGTATTTGAGGAAATAATGGCTGAAAATTTCCCAACTCTCATGAAAGAAATGACCTTACATGTCCAAGAAGCACAGCACACCCAAATCAGAATAAATCTGAATAGACCTACCCTGAGACACATACTGCTCAGAACATCAAATGTCAAAGATAAAGAGAAAATTCTGAGAGCAGCAAGGAAGAAGCAAACCATCACATACAAGGGATGCGCAGAAACACTTAGCGTGGATTTCTCATCAGAAACCATGGAGGCGAGAAGACAGTGGCATGATACAATTAGGATACTAAAAGAGAAAAACTGCTAGCCGAAAACTCTTTATCCGGCAAAACTGTCCTTCAAATATGAAGGTGAGTATAAAATATTCACAAACAGAAACTAAGAAAGTTCCTAAAAAAGAATCCACCTTTGCAGGAAATAGTAAAGGAAGACTTAGAGTCTGAAAGAAAAAGACAGGAGAGAGAGTCTTGGAGGACAGTAGAGAAGAAAGAATAGCAGAAATGGTAACCAAAAGATTAAAAAAGACAGATGAAAATAAAATATGACATATGAAAACAAAGTGTAAAATGCTGGAAGTAAATAATGCTTTAACAGCAACATCATTGAGTGTGAATGGATTAAATTCCCCAATCAAAAGATATAGGTTGACAAAATGGATAAAAAACCATGAACCATCATATGCTACTTACAAGAAACTCACTTTAGATCCAGGGATACAAACCAGCTGAAAGTGAAAGTTGGAAAAAGATACTCCATGCAAATAGTAACCAAAAAAAAGCAGGGGTAGCTATTCTAATATCGGACAAAACAGACTTTAAATGCAAAAAAGTTATAAGAGATAAAGAAGGCCATTATATATTAATAAAAAGGGACAATCCTCCAGGAAGATATAACAGTCATAAATATCTATGCACCTAACCAGGGTGCCCCAAAATACATGAGACAAACTCTGGCAAAATTTAAGGCAGAAATAGACATTTCTACAATAATCATTGGAGACTTCAACACCGCTCTCACATCATTAGCTAGAACAACTAGACAGAAGATCAAGAAGGAAACAGAGAACTTGAACAATATGATGAACAAGTTAGACCTAACAGACATATACAGAACACAGCATCCAAACTCAGTGGGTTATACATTCTTCTCAAGTGCCCATGGATCTTTCTCCAGGATAGACCACATGTTAGGTCACAATTCAGCTCTCAATAAATATAAAAAGAATGAAATTATACAAAGCACCTTCTCAGATCATAATGGAATGAAACTAGAAATCAGTAATAGATAGGAAAGAGGTAAATTTGCAAATGTGTGGAGGCGAAACAACACATTAGTGGGTCAAAGAAGAACTTGCAAGTGAAATCAGTAAATATATTGAGACAAATGAAAAATAGAACAAAACTTATTAAAACTTATGGGATACAGTGAAAGCAGTCTTGAGAGGGAAACTTTTTTACTAAAGATTTATGTATTTCTCCCTACCACCATCCCCGTCATTGTTTTGTGCTCACTGTCTGCTCTCTGTGTGCTCTTCTGTGTCTGCTTGTCTTCTCTTTAATCAGCACCGGGAACCGATCCTGGGACCTTTCAGAGCAGGAGAGAGGTGCTCAATCTCTTGTGCCACCTCAGCTCCCTGGTCTGCTGCATCTCTTACTGTCTCTCCTCTGTGTCTCTTTTTTTTTTTAAGGTTTTTTATTTATTTATTGTCCCCCTCTTGCCACTCGTGCTCACTGTCTGCTCTCTGTGTCCATTCGCTGCGCGTTTTTCTGTGTCTGCTTGTCTCCCTTTGTTGAGTTATCTTGCTGTGTCGGCTCTCTGCACAGGTGCAGGCTGCCGGCTCTCTGCACGGGCACGGGCCAGACTGCCTTCACCAGGCGGCCTTGGAATTGAACCCGGGGCCTCCCATATCGTAGATAGGAGCCCAGTCATTTGAGCCACAGCCGCTTCCCTGTGTTTCTTTTTGTTGAGTCATCTTGCTGCGCCAGATCTCCGTGCGAGCCAGCACTCCACGTGGGCCAGCTCTCTGCTTGGGACAGCTCACTGTGTGGCTTAGCTTGCCTTTCACCAGGAGGCCCCGGGAATCGAACCCTGGACCTTCTATATGGTAGATGAGAGCCCAATCTCGAGACACATCCGTTTCCCGCGGGGGAAATTTATAGACCTAAACGCCTATATTAAAAAAGAAGAAAGGGCTAAACTCAAAGATTTAACTTAACAACTGGACAAACTAGAAAAATTCTGCAAACCAATCCCAAAGCACAAAGAAATAAAGAAATAAAAGAGATTAGAGCATAAATAAATGACATTGAAAACAAAAAAAATAGAGAAAATCAGCAAAACCAAGAGCAGGTTCTTTGAGAAGATCAATAAAATTGACAAAACTCCAGCTAGACTAACAAAGAAAAAAAGAGAGAAGATGCAAATACATACAATCAAAATGAAAGGGGGTATAATAAAAAGAAAAAAAAAATGAAAGAAGGTAAGTTACGACTGACTTCACGGAAATAAAAAGAATCATAAGAGGATATTATGAGAAACTAAATGCCAACAAACTAGACAACCTAGAAGAAATGGACAAATTCCTAGGAATGCACAACCAACCTACACTGACGCTACAAGAAATACAAGAACTTACACCAACCACATTTAAAGAGATTGAATTGTCATCAAAAATCTCCCAGCAAATAAAAGTCCAGGACCAGATGGCTTCGCAGGTGAATTCTAACAAGCATTTCAAAAAGAATTAACACCAATCCTGTTTAAACTCTTCCAAAAAATTGAAGAGGAGGGAAAATTACCCAACACATTTTATGAAGCCAACATCACCCTAATACCAAAGCCAGATAAAGACACTTTCAAAGAAAAGAAAATTAGAGACTAATCTCTCTAATGAACATAGATGCAAAAATTCTCAACAAAATATTGCAAATAGATACAACAGCATATCGGAAGACTTATACATCACGACCAAGTGGGATTTATTCCTGGTATGCAAGGCTGGTTCAACATAAGAAAATCAATCAATGTAATGTACCACATTAACAAATTGAAGGGAAAAAACCTCAAATGACGCAGAAACACATTTGACAAAACCCAGCACCCTTTCTTGATAAAAACTCTTCAAAAGATAAGAATAGAAGGAAAATTCCTCAATATGATAAAAGACATATAAGAAAAATCCACAGCAAACATCATACTCAGTGGGGAAAGGTTGAAAGCTTTCCCTCTAAGATCGGGAACAAGACAAGGATGCCCACTGTCACCATTGCTATTCAATATTACACTAGAAGTTCTAGCTAGAGCAATTAGACAAGAAAAAAAAAAAAATTTAAACGCATCCAAATAGGAAAAAAGGAAGTAAAACTCTATTTGCAGATGACATGATCCTATGTTTAGAAAATGCTGAAATGTCTACAAAAAAGCTACTTGAGCTAATAAATGAGTTCAGGAAAGTGGCAGGATACAATACCAACATGCAAAAACCAGCAATGTTTTTGTATACTAGTATTAAACACTCTGAGGAGGAAAGCAGAGAGAAAATTCCATTTACAATACCAACAAAAAGACTCAAATACCTAGGAATCAATCTAACCAGACAGAGAACAGGACCAATATTCAGAAAACTACAAAACAACGCTTAAAGAAATCAATGAAGACCTAAACAAATGGAAAGACAGTCCATGTTCATGGACTGGAAGAATAAATATCGTGAAGATGTCAATCTTACCCAAACTGATTTATAGATTCAATGCAATACCAATCAAAATTCCAACAGCCTACTTTACAGAAATAGAAACGGCAATTACCAAATTCATTTGGAAAGGAAAGTGCACCCGAATAGCCAAAAGCACTTTAAAAAAGAAGAGCGACATGAGAGGAATTTCACTGCCTGACCTTGAAACATATTACAAAGCTACAGTGGTCAAAACAGCATGGTACTGGCATAAAGACAGACACATAGATCAGTGGAATAGAATTGGGAGTCCAGAAATAAACCTTCACCTCTATGGTCAACTGTTTTTCAACAAACCTACCAAGTCCATGATAACGGGACAAAACAATCTCTTCAACAAATGGTGTTGGGAGAACTGGCTATCCATAACCAAAAGAATGAAAGAGGACCCCTATCTCATTCCCTATACAAGAATCAACTCAAAATGGACCAAAGACCTAAATATAAAAGCCAAGACCATAAAATTACTAGAAGAAAATGTAGGGAAACATCTTCAAGACCTTGTAGTAGGTGGCGGTTTCTTGGACCTTACACCCAAAGCACGTGCAACAAAAGAAAAAATAGATAAATGGGACCTCCTCAAAATTAAATACTTTTGCACCTCAGAGGACTTTGTCAACAGTGTGAAAAGGCAGCTGACTCGATGGGAGAAAATATTTGGAAATCACATGTCCGAAAAGGGTTTAAGATCCATGATATATAAAGAGACGTTACAATTCAACAATAAAAAGACAAAACAACC
>JAQZBX010088575.1:0-12734 GCA_029593785.1 Cabassous unicinctus
GCCTGCGCCATCTTAGTTCCTGGCTTTTCGGCGCATCTCGTCTTGGCTCTCCCTTGTGTCACTCTCCTGTTATGTCATCATCTTGCTGCTTGTTCACGGGGCCTGGTGGTGCACTTGCTCATGGGGCCTGGCAGCTCACCTGCGCATGGAACCTGGTGGCTCACCCGTGCATGGGGCCTAGTGGCCCATGAGCCTTTTATATTTTTCTTTTCTTTTTTTTTTTTACCGAGAGGTCCCAGGGTTCAAACTCAGGTCCCTCCATATGGGAGATAGATGCCCAGCCATTTGAGCCACATCTGTCCCCCTGTTATATCTCTTAAGGTTGACCAAAGATACCCAGAGTTACAGTCTTTTCCCATACAGGATGGTCATATAATAAATCAGGCTTAGTTTATCACCAACATTCCAAAAACCAGACCTAGGGAGAAAAACTAGGTCTGGGGACACATGCATGGTTTCTAATACAGCAAATGTTTAGCATACCCTGATTATCACAAAATCAGGACAGCGAGAATATTCGCATTACTGTTGTATTTTTTAAAAAGATTTATTTTATTTACTTATTTCTCCCCACTCCCTCACTGTTTGCACTTGCTGTGTCTGTTCGTCTTCCTTGTTTCTTTAGGCGGCACTGGGAACTGAACCCAGGACCTCCGATGTGGGAGGGAGGTGCCTAATTGCTTGAGCCACCTCCGTTCCCACCTTTGTTATGTCTCTCATTATGTTTTTTCTTCTTGTGTCTCTTGTTGCACCATCTTGTTGTGTCAGCTTGCTGTGCCTGCCTATTGCGCCAGCTCGCTGTCTTCTTTAGGAGGCACTGGGAACTGAACCATGGACCTTCCATGTGGTAGGTGGAAGCTCAATCGCTTGAGTCACATCCGTTTCCCATTTCATTGTTGTATTTTGAGAGTATATTTTGGTTATAAGTGCTTTTTCAGAAATCGATATGTAAATACCTTCTCCCAAATGTGATTTGCAAGTATGTGACTTTACTTTACATTCACCTACTAGTGTCATTTGCAGAGCAGAAGCTTTAAATATTTATTGCAATGGTTAATTTCATGTGCCAACTTAGCTAGGTTATGGTGTCCAGTTGTTTGGTCAAACACTGGCCTAGATGCTTGGACTAGCATCTGTAATTGGTTGCTTTTAAGTAAAGAAATTTACCCTCCGTAATGTGGTGAGTCTCATCCAATCAGTTGAAGGCCTTAAGAACAAAAAACTGACATTCTCTGGAGAAGAAGAAATCTGCCTCAAGCCTATATCCTCTTCTACCCTCTGAATTGCTATCCTGCTGGCTTCTCCTAAGAAATTTGGACTTAGGACTTCATCAGTCTTACTGCAATTTCCCTGCCCTACAGAATTCAGAGTTCTAGTCACCACAAATCGTGTAAGCCAATTCATTAAAATAATCTTTCTATAAGTGGAATAAAAAGTCTAGCCTAATGGAAGATGTTGAAGATGGTAGCAAATCAACGTGGACAAGAGCTTCTGTTTTACACTTTTGTTATTTCTCATTCAGAAGCCGGGGTAATTTCAAAAGTTGACATAGACACAGTGGATTTCAGGCAGAGTGCATCTGCCCTAATTCTGGCATTTGTTGGGAAAAAAAATTTTTTTTCTTAAAAAAACAGAGAGAAAAAGAAAAAACACTTAAAGTATCTAGCTTGCAGGAGCCATTGTTATGTGCATGGCAAAGGTAATGTTCTAAGCTTGCCATGTGTGAGTAACTGAAAGGGAATAAAATGACTCATCTGGTTTGTGTTCTGTGATTTGACTCATGAATTTGACTTTGTTAGATCATAGTGGAGAAAAGAAAACCTCAAGTCTACTGTTGAATAGAAGAGGCTATTCCCTCTGATAGGCATTCTCTCTCTATTTTTAATAGATGACAACCCCTCAGCCCTTTCATTTTGCTAGCTAGTTTAAGGGTAATATTGTTTTAGTGATTTTATTTTTCAGCTTGCTATTTTAATCAGAATGGCATCAGATACTGAGTTTGTTGCCTGCTTCTTATCTTCTTGCCCTTTGCACCTATTTACTCATTAGCATTCCTACCTGTTTCTCACAGACTCCCCACAGGAAACAGATGTCACACTTAAATCAGGATAATTCGAGGGTGTTTGAATAAACAGAGTAGGTATGGAGGGTGTAGGAACTACAGGCTCATGGATTACCTGGAGTTGGGATTGCAGTGGGGAGAAGAGGAGCTCTTTTGAGAGGAACCATGACCTTTGAAAGGCAAAGTATGCACATCTACAGGGGGTCTGGGAGAGTAAACAGTCCCACTCTCTTTGCTCCACCACCCTCATACCAGGATTTCCCAATGGCTGATAAGCAAGGCAAAAAAAGAGGCTGAAGAAGTAGCCAGCAGCCAGGTCATGCAGGGCTCTGTAGGTTCCAGAAAGGATTTGGGTTTTTATCCAGAGGACAATGGGAACCTGAGCCAGTCGTTATTGCTGTGTAACAAATTGCCCCAAAATTTTAGTGCTATAAAAACTACCATTTTATTTTTTGCTAAAAATATTTGTGGGCCAGTAATTCAGGACAGACTTGCCTGGGTAGTTCTCACTGGATTCTCTTGCATGGTTCCAGCCAGAGGTTGGATGGGGTTGTAGTCAGCTGAAACCTTTAATGGGCTGGATGGCCAAGAAGTTTCACCCAGGGCTGGCAGAGGATGCTGGGGATTCATGTGAGGTTGTTGGCTGGAGTGTCTCTATATTGCCTTTCAGGACTGGTGGTCTCAGGATAGTTGAGATTTCACCCTGTCAGCTGGCTTCCTCCAAAGAAAGTCTCAAGGAAACTGGGTGGAAGCTTCATGAATTTTTCTGACCTAGCCTTGGAAGTCATGCAGTGCCATTTCCTCTGCATTCTTGAATTAGAAATGAGTCACAGGCCAGCCCTGATTCCAGGGATGGGAAATTATGCTCCACCTATTGATGGAGAAGAGTATTGGAAACATTGTAGAAGATCATGTGGTCATCTTTGGAAAATATAATGTTTTATTCTATCAAAACAACGTGAACCAGTTTATATTTTACAAAGATCACTACGATTGCTGCTCAGAATGTAGTTTAGAGAATGGCAAGATGGTAACTGGGAAGACCAGTCAGGAGTCTATGACGGTAGGATAGGTGATAGATGATAGCCTGGTGTAGATTGCTGGTGGTGGAGATGGAAAGCAGTGAGTAAATTTTAGTTTCATTTTAAAGAATGCATTGACAAGGCTTGGTGAAGGACTGGGTGGGTGGGAGAGTGGTGGAGAGCTGGCCCAAAAGTTGACTCCCAGGGTTTTGGGTTTCATGTGACTAGGTGAATGCTGGCACAATTTACTGAAATAGGGCTGTCTGGAGGATAAATGATGCAGGAGAAAGTCAAGTTGCTGTTGGAACAACCAAGTGGACTTGTCAAGAGGCTAGTTGCAAACTCCTTTCTGAAGTTCAGAGGAGAAATCTGGGTTGGAGATAGCAACATTGTAGTCATCATCACACAGCTGCCACGTAGATCCATGAGAAGGAAAGAGCTGCACTTAGGGAAAGCCATGGAAAGAGGAGATAGGAAGTCCTAGGTGAGAACACCAAGGACCTGTATCTAGATATTGGGCAGGGGAGGCACTTCCAAAGGAAACAGAAATGGCCAGAGAGGGAGGAAGAAAACCAAGAGTGTTTTGTCAGTGGAAGGTTATGTATTTTTCCTAAACTCAAATAAGTTAAGGCAAAATCTCAACGTTAAAAAAAAAAAAAGGAAACGATAAATACACTTCCTCTAATTATGCCTTTTTAAAGATTTTTTTTCCTTTTTGATCAAAGATCTTTCATACTTCACAGCCTAATAAGCAGTTTCTGATTTTCTGTGCTGTCTGTGAATGAAGTATTTGTTTAAAATAATTAGAAATTAGAAGTGTTATGCTAGAAGGCTGATTTTTGTCTATTCCCAAATAGCTTGTTTAGCATATTGTGCTTTTTGTTGTTTCGAAGCTACCTGAGTGTAAAAAGGATACAATAGCCTACAATTAACTTTAAAAAGTGAGGAGCACATGGCTTGTTTTATTAGAAATAGTTTACTTAGTTTTCTACTTGTCAGAGAAGTAGCTATTTTGAGGTAAACCTGACAAGAAGCCAGAAAGGAGAATCTAAATTAGGTAGTAAAATAAATTGTGTTTCTCTCAAAGCCAAAAGAGCGTGAGGTGGGTTAGATGCTCTCAAGGATGTGACTGAAATGAATCATTTGGTGCAATATAAACGTAAAGCATAGAATATACCTTTTCTTTGCAAAAAATCACAGGAATGGAAGTTAGCTGGGGTGGTACAGGGTGAGGTTGGCAGAGATCAGATGAAATAATGAAGCTGAAAAGCAGGGGAAGGAGTTGTTTAATTCATGACTAACGGGATGAGCAACACGTAGGAGAATAAAGTGGAGGAGGTTTAAAAACCGTGCTTGACTAGGAGGACATTCTGCTTTTAATATAGATTCTTTTCCAGAAATGCTCATTGAAACATCATTTAATTTTGAATTTGCCACCTTCCGAAGCTGCCAGGGAAGCCTCAGTTGATCACAGGTCTCTGATGGGATCATTTTCCCTTTTTACTGGAAAGGGGAGGCACAGTCAGTGCTTGTTGATATAGGGCTATCGTTGCTCAGCTAGTGGCATTTTCATAGTGTGAAAGTTGATGCCAATGATGATGATACTAATACCTAGGGAAGAAAGGGGTGTGACCTGGTCTCTTTTTTAGGATGGGCAGGTGGGAAGTTGGTGAAACTAGAGCAAGGTGTAACAACTAGTAACCACTTAGGTGTAACAGATGGAGAGACTGAACCAGCTCCTTGACAGTGGTGATGGAGTGGAAAGCTTAGATTCGAAGGAATTTTTTGAAGGAGAATGTAAAGGTCTTGATGGTGGATTCAGTTGAGGATTATATTAGTCAGGGTTTTCTCGGGAAACAGAATCAACAGGAGATATCTGTCAATAATATGAGATTTTAAAAGAGTCTCTCATGTGACCGTGGGGATGCACAAATCCAGGTTCTGCAGGCAGGTTGCAAACCTGGGGCTCTGATGAAAGTCCGATGAAAGGTCCTTGATGAGTTTCTGGGAGGAGTTGGCTGTCCAACGACGAGCTGGGAAATTCTCTCTGAATGTTGAAATCACTTCCCCTTTTAAGGTATTCAACTGATTGGATAAAAGCGTCACCCATCGATGATGCAATTTCCCTGATTGATGCAGATGTAATCAGCCATCCACGCAGTAAACTCACTGGTGATCGAAGTCCATAAATGCTCTTGTATTACAATTAGCCCAGTGCTTGCTGGACCAAACACCTGGACACAATTACCTGGCTGAGTTGACACATTAGCCTAACCATCACAAGGATCATGAAATAAAGGAGGAATCTGTGATAACACCAACATATGCTCTTAGCTTAAACAGAAACATATAAGGAGGAACAGAAGATGGCTGTGACACCAGTGTGTCCTTCTTACCTTCACTCATTCTAGGAATTCCAACTTTCCCTATGCTTTTATTTACAATCTTCTCCAGGAACACAATCCCAATCAGTCAGCTGGTTATGACAAGCACCTTAATGTAAGGACTGACTCGCTCATTACCCATTCCAAACACTTCTAGTATGCCTTTGGAGCTGGAGAGGAGCTACAGTTCCCTTGCCATCAGGGTTCCAGATGCGGTTCAGGTTTTACACACACATGAGATTTGGAAGAAAGAAGTAAACGTTATGTAGCATGGCTCTGTGACATCCAATCTTGGCTCCCTGGGCCTCCTGGAGATGTATGTCACCCAATGCTTGTCTCATAAATCTTTTTCTGATTAAACTAGATTCTGTCACCTAAGAACAATGGTGATACTCAAACTACATATATATGTGTATGTCTATTTATCATCTATCTATCTACTAAAGTAGATATATATATATGCTTATGTTGAATAATTCTTTTTTTTTTTTAATTTTTGAAGTGCTGGGCCTGGGGTTTTAAGCTGGGACTTCGTATGTGGGAAACTGGTGCTCAACCACTGAGCTATACCGGCTTCCCATGAACAATTCATTTTGGCATAAACCACAGCTCTGACAGTGATCTCAAGCTTATGCTGACATTTTTAACTTAAAAATTATTTAGGAGACCATGATGATCTGGAGCTGTATGTACTCCAGAAAAACACTCTTAAAATTAATCCATTCATGTGGGTGTGAACCTCTACTAAGTAGGGTCTTTTGATGAGGTTACTTTGATTAAGGTATGGCCCACCTCAACCAGCATGGGTCTTAATCTTATTACTGGAGTCCTTTATACGTGGAGTAAAATTCAGACTGAGAGAGAGAAAACCTAGGGGATCAAGAAGCTGAAAATCAACAGAACCCAGAAAAGAATGGAAAGGTCAGGAGAGGCTACCATGTGCCTTGCCATGTGTTAGAGGAGCCCAGGACCAAGGATTGTCAGCAGCCATCCCCACAATGCCAGTTCTTCAGGAAGAAAGCATCACCTTGATGACATCTTGATTTGGACTTTGTTTTAGCCTCAAAACCATGAGCTAATAAATTCCCATTTGTAAAGCCAATCCATTGCATGTTATTTAGTTGAGCAGCCAAGGAAACTAAAACACAGACATTAATTGAGCCCTTGGTATTTATAAAGCCTGGGCTAGACATAGATGCATTTGTTATAGTCAGTCCTGGCCTACAAACAATCTCAAAATCTAGTGTCACTCCCCTGCTTAAAATTCTCCCTGGAAACTAACCTATGACTACAGACCTCATGCCTCTGTGGTTCACTACTGTATTCAGGGCTTAGTGCTTGGGCTCAACACACAACAGAAGCATACACTGATGCACACACAAATGCAAATACGTGCACATACAAATGCAATGCATGCACACACATACACGTGTGCACATCCACACAGGCACACACATCTGTGTGCTGACCCATACACACACATGCTCATGTTTATGCAGATATGTACATACATATGTTAACGAATGGATGAAACCATCTACCAAGATTTCAGTAAGTAAATAAAACTGGGAGGGGTTCTTTTGAGCTACTTAGTCCCAGTTGAAACTTCTTTTAACTCTAGTTTAAAAATAATTGCATTTCATTAATAATTTTCTTGTAGTAGACTGTGTCCAGGGTGATTACTGAGGTCAGAATTCACTTGAAGGTTTTGTTTTGCTTTCTGATTGTGTAGTTTTCCTAAAAATCTCTTTCTTCACAATTATCATCCATATCTCCTGTTTAAGCCAGCACATGTAATTTTCTTCTTCTAGGCACTCATTTCCCAGCCAGCTTTTTCTTTTCAGAGCAACATTGGCTTATCTATTACCTAACCTATCCCATCACACCACCCTATCCAGATAGTTAACCCCATAGTGTTTTTTCACAATTCTGTACATGAGTTTCTTTTTTCTAATTTGGTGCTAGTGGTGCAGGTGGATGGTGAGAGGCATATTTTGCCACATAGTTCCTTTTTATAAGTGAGAAAACAGTGCTATAAAGAAATTATGGGACTTGCCTAAGTTCACTCAGAACTGGAAGAGGAGTCAATGTTTGCTTCTCAAGTTGTCATTTTCTATGATCCATACGCTTATTCAAGGTCATCTGAAATATGCTCCCTGAACATACTCTGAAGCCTTTTAAAGCGGGGTGGCTCAGCATGAAATGACATAAGTGACTTAAAGTAAATTATGGGGAGTCACCTCTGACCCAGGCTGTCAGGCCACAAATAAACTCCAAGTGGAACTTGGAATGACATGTCCTGTGATAAGTACCAGTGGGGCAGGGTAAGCCTCATTGCTTTTAAGATCAGGGAATGCTTTATTCAATAAGAATGAAGAGTATTGTAATTACTTTTAAAGATAAACAGTTGCCTACCTGCTCAAACAAGCATGAATTGTCCCCCCATTACAAATCAGAATGTGTTCAGGTTTCAGGTTCTTTTTCGGGTTTTCCAGAAACATTGATTCTTTGGAAACCTCAAACATCGTCTTAGAGTTTCATAGACTTGGCTGTGGTTTGGCACCATTAACCTAAAGTGGCTTCACAGAAACTCTTTGGATCTAGCATGTCAAAATACTAGCTTGTGGCACTCAGAAAAATTGACTCATGTTGCCTTAGGCCAATTCAATTTAACAAGCATTTATTGAACATCTTCCCAAAGCAAGGCTTTGTAATAGGTGCTCTGGGGGTGATGGTTGGAAAACATTTTTCCCCTCAAGGTTCTCAGGCTAATTAGAAAAAAGATAAAAACAAAACAACACCAAGCAAAGCTCATCTATTTGTAGACTACAATATAATGTGTTATAATACAGGCCCATATAAAAACGTACTGCAGGAACTGACGCAGGAAAGAAACAATAATCAATTCTGAATGCCTAGTTTCCCAAAAAATCAATGCCGATATTTTGGAGTTTAACCCAATGGAAAGTTAGTGAATGAAAAGAAACTAGAAAAAGAAGACCAAATGAAAGCCATAGTAGGAAGAAAAGAAAGGAAAAATAAAGACCAGAGAAGAAATAAATTAATTAGAAATAAAACAAAAGAGAAAATCAGTGACACCAAAGTAGATTCTATGAGAAGGCTGATAAAATTGATAAACCACTAGGCAGGCTGATCAGGAAATGGTCAGGAATAAGAGAGATGTCATCATGACACATATTAAAAGGATAATAAGGGAATATTATAACTTTATGCCAATATATCTGATAATTAAGATGAAATGGACAAAATCCTTGAAAGACACACACTGTCATAGCTTATCAAGAGTTAGTTAATCTGAATAGCCCTATCTCTTTTAAAGAAATTTAATTTCTAGTTAAACTCTCCAGCACCATCTACACCGCTACCAAACAAATAAGCAGAGAAACAAACAAACAAAAAAGTGAAATCCAAGCCAAATGACTTCACTAGTGAATTCTACCAAATATTTGAGGAAGAAATATTAACAATTCTAAGCAAACTCTTTCAGAAGACTGAAGAGAATATTTTCTTAGATTATTCTCTGAGGTCACCTTAATCCTGATACCAAAACCAACAAAGACATGACAAGAAAAGGAAATTACAAACTTATTGCAAAATTCTAACCAAAATTTTAGAAAATTAAACCAAATAATATATAAAAAAGAATACATCATGACCACATGGGGTTTATCTTAGATATACATACAGGATTGACATAACATCAAAAAAAATCAGTCAATATAATTCACCATATTAACCAACACACAAAGAAAAACTATATGATCATCTCAATAAACACTGTAAAAGCATTTGAAAAAATCCAACATCGATTTATGAAAACAAGACTAGAAGGAACTTTCTTAACTTAATAAAGAACATCTAGAAAAAATCTATAGCTCACTGTGTATGTACCTGAGAAAGACTGAATACTTCCCTCCTAAGATTAGGAAGAAGACAAGAATGTTGTTTTTTACCACATCTATTTGACATTGTGCTAAAGGGACTAGCCAGTGAAATGAGATGAGAAAATTAAATAAAAGCTCTCTAGGTTGGAAAGGAAGTAAGAAGAAGTAAAACTGTGTTATTTGCATACAACAGAACCAACTATGTAGAAAATCTGTTGGAATCTACAAAAAAAGAACAAACGAGTGAGTTTAGCAAGTTTAGGGATATAACATCATTGTACAAAAACCAATTGTATATCTATATACTAGCAGCACCCAATCAGAAATTTAAAGTAAAAGAAAAAATATCATTTACAATAGCATCAAAAACATTAAATACTTAGGATAAACCTGACAAAATATGTACAAAATCTATACAGTGAAAACTACAAAAAGTTGCTGAAATTAAAGATCTAAATAAGTGGAAATATATACCATGCTTATGCCAATCTTGTTAAGATGTCAATTCTATCTAAATTTATACATAGATTCAGTATAATTCCAAACATAATCTGTGCATGCTTTTTTTTCCAAAAATGAATAAGCTGGTTCAAAAATTTCTATGGAAATGCAAAGGACTTAGAATAGCCAAAACAAGTTTGAAAAAGAATAAAGTTGGAGGCGAATACTGCCTGATTTCAAGAATTTTTATCTTTTAGTTATAAAGATACAATAATAAAGATAGTATGATATTGGCCTAAAGATGGACAAATAGATGAAATGAACTGAATAGAGAGCCTAGAAATAGACCCACACATATACAAGCAATTGATTTTTCACCCAGATATAAAGGCAGTTCAGTGAAGAAAGGATAATCTTTTCAACAAATTGGCTGGAACAAGTTGATATCCATGAAAAAAAAAACACCTGCTTTCATACTTTGCATCATATGCAAAGTTTAACTCTAAATGGATATAGACTTATATGTAAATTCTAAAATTCAAAGTGTTTTAGAAGAAAACAAACAAAAAAACTCTTTATGATATTGGGTTAAAGTATGAGCTATAAAATAAAGCAATGATAAACTGAACTTCATCAAAATTCAAAACTTCTCTTCAATAGATGTTGTTAAGAGAATGAAAAGACAAGCCATATATTAAGAAAGGACATTTGCAAATCATATATCTAATAAAAGACTGGAATCCAGAATCTATAAAGAACTCTCATAACTCAATAAGAAAACAGGCAAAAGATTTGAAATAGACATTTCATCAAAGAAGATATACAGATGGCAAATAAGCACATGCAATGAAGAAAAATGCACTCCATCATATAATAACTATCAAATGCAAAAGACAAGTAGAGAGTTCTGAAAGCTACAAGAGGAAAGTATACAAGGGAATTCCAATAAAACTGAGTACTGAATTTTCATCAGAAACCATGGAGGTAAGAAAGCAGTAAGGTGCCAAAAGAAAACAACTACAAACCAAGAATTTTATGTCTGGTGAGACTGTCTTTCAAAAATGAGGGTGAAATTAATACATTCTCATATAAACATAAGATGAAGGAGTATATAACGAATAGACCTGCCCTACAAGTAGGGCTAAAGGGACTTCTTCAGACTGAAATAAAAGGACTTTATATGGTGGTTCAAAGCAGCATAAAGAAATAGAGACCTGAGGTAAAGTTTACCATGCCCAGAAGGCATCTGACAAAATCCAGCACCCTTTCTTGATAAAAATACTTAGAACACTTTGAATAGAAAGAAACTTCCCTTAACAACATAAAAAGCATATATGAAAAGTACACAGCTAACATCCTAGTTAATGGTGAAAGACTGAAATTCAGTTTTCTCTTTAAGATATGTAACAAGACAAGGATACTACTATCACCACTGTTATTCAACATTGTACTGGAAGTTCTTGCTAGAGACATTATGCAAGAAAAAGAAACAAAAGGCATCCAAATTGGAAAGAAAGAAGTAAAACTTTCCCTGTAGGCAGATGATATGATTCTATATACAAAGAATCCTGAAAAATCAACAACAAAGTTCCTAGAGCTAATAAGTGAATTTAGCTAAGTGGTGGGGTACAAGACCAACACCCCAAAAACAGTAGTGTTTCTGTACATAAGCAATGACCAATCATTGAAGAAGAAATCAAGAAAAAAATTCCATTCACAATAGCAATTAAAAGAAACAAATATCTAGGAATAAATCTACCAAGTATTTAAAGTACTTGTACACAAGAAAACTTCAAAACATTGAAATTAAAGAAGACCTAAATAAATGGAAGGAGAGTTCATGTTCATGGATTGGTAGACTAAATATCATAAGATGTTAATCCTACTCAAAGAAATGTATAGATTCAATGCAATCCCAATTAAAATTCCACCAACCTTCTTTGTAGAAGTGGAAAAGCCAATTATCAAATTTATATGGAAAGGTTAGGGACCCTGAAGAGTGAGGGCCATCTTAAAAAAGAATGAAGTTGGAGGACTCATCTTCCCCATCTTGAAACTTATCACAAAGCCACAGTAATCAAGACAGCATGTTACTGGCACAAGGACGGACATATAGACCAATGGAATCTAACTGAGAACTCAGAAATCAACCTTCATGTTTATGGCCAATTGATTTTTGACAATGTGGCAAAGACTACTGAATTGAGAAAGAATAGTCTCTTCAACAAATGGTTCTGGGAAAACTGGATCTCCATTTGCTAAAAAAGAAGGAGGACACCCTATTTCACACAATATACAAAAATAAACTTAAAATGGATCAAAGACCTAAATAAAAGAGCTAGAATTATTAAAATCCTAGAAAAAACAACAACAGGGAAGCATTTTCAGGACCTTGTTTTAGGCAATGGTTTCTTAGACTTTACACCCAAAGCATAAGCAACAAAAGAAAGATAGATAAATGGGACTTGATCAAAATAAAAACTTTTGTTCCTCAAAAGACTTTATCTTGAAAGTAAAAAGACAATCTACCCAATGGGAGAAAATATATAAAAACCACATATCTGATAAATGATTAATATCCAGAATATATAAAGAAATTCTTCAACTTAATAAAAAGACAATCAAGGACTTTCAGGAAGATGGCGGACTAGTAAGACATGGGAATCTCTTCTCCTCCAGAAAAATAGCTAGAGGACAGGCTTAAACAGCCCCGAAAAAGATCTTCTAGGCTTTAGGATAGCAGGTGAAGGCTGGACCCCACCCAGAGGAGAGAGGGACAAAGGAGGGAAATCGTGAAGACAGAACTGTGAGTTGAAACGTGCAACTGTGATTGCTGCTGCTGGCACCCTCCCCCACACTAAAGGCACTTTAGAATTCTTGGGCCTCCAGGGATCTACCACCCCAGGAAAGGGGAGAGAGA
>JAQZBX010088576.1:0-12732 GCA_029593785.1 Cabassous unicinctus
TTAATATGGCTAAGTAATGCTCCTATTAAACTGACCCTACTATAGATAACAACTATAAATTCTGGACAAAATGCAAAGAAACAATTACTGGAAGGCATTAGAGAGTGAACCAAAGGTGGCAGATTGTGGATGTGAGTCAGCCCTTAAAAGAAAGAAATGGCACTGGGTGACTTCCCCATTTTTAAAAAAATGTCCTCAGAGCAGACCACAGTTAACACTTCACAGGGCAACTAAAATTCCAATAGAAAATCCAAAGTTTTTTGAAACTGCAGAATCAGATTACAAAATTTGGGGCAATCACAGATGCTGAGAAGTGAAGAACAAATACCAAGAAGAATAGAAATGGTGACAGGGAGCTATAAATTCTGTGTATAAACTCTGCCCTGACCTCTAAACAGTATGTTTAGGTAGGTGTAGCAGTTTGATATTATGATATTATTTATGAATTCCAATAAAAAAGCATTATGTTTTTAAACTGGTCTGTTCCTCTGGGTGTGATCCCCCTTGATTATATTAGATTCACCTGAGATGTCTTTGATTAAATTATGTTAAGATTAGGGCTTTGATTAGACCACGTCATTAAGACATGACTCAAGGTTGAGTCCCTGTCCCCTTGGTGGGCTGATATAAACGGACACTCACTCAAGAAGACACACAGAAGAAGATACACAGGAAGAGAGAGAGAGAGCTCCATAGACACAGCAGAGGAGAGAACTTTGATCCTACAGCGGAGAAGAGAGATGAGCCATTTGCCTGATAGTTTGCAGCTGAAGAGAACAGAGCAGCTGAGGTGAGGAAGCCTGGAAAGAAACAAACCCTATGCCAGCCTACAGCTGAGATCAGAAGCTGGGCCCACTGAGCCTTAAGAGGAAGAAGGAAGGAGAGAACAGGCCCACCATTTTACTTCAACACACGGCAACTGACTATGGGAGTGAAAACAACCTTGAGTTGGACTCTTTAGGGCCGTGTAACTGTAAGCTTTACCCCAAATAAATACCCTTTATAAAAGCCAATAGATTTCTGGTACTTTGCATCAGCACCCCTTTTGGCTGACTAATACTGTAGACAAGATTGCAAGCAGCCCAGCCAGGAATAAAAACTGAACTACACAAAAAAACAGTTTGTAGTATTTATCCAACCAAGTTAATTGCCTACCATTTTAAAAAATCCAACACTCTCAAAGGAATAGAACAGAATCTAGAGTCCTTACATCATAGTATTCACAGCAGCCAGGACACAATCTAAAATTATTTGACATGAAGAATCAGGACCCTGTGACCCATTCTCAAGAGATAAGCCAATGAAGAGAAACTGCCCCAAAGATGAAACACATTTGGAATTAGCAGACAAGTATTTTAAAGTAGCTATCATAATCATGCTCAATGATTTGAACAAAAATAATGTAATGACTTAAAAGAAGGGAAATCTCAAAAAAGAACTAGAAACTAAAATAATAAAAACAATAATAAAGTATTAACTGAAAATTCTATTACTGAAAAATACAATTTATGAATTTAAAATTCACTGGATGGGCTTAAACATGAAAATGGAGATGACAGAGGAAAGAGTCAATGAAGTTGGAGGTAGATTAATTGATATTATGTATTTTGAAGAACAGAGAGAAAAGGTTATCTGTACATTTTTTTTTTTTTTGAGGGGCTGGGGATTGAACCTGGGACCTCATATGTAGGAAGCTGGTGCTCAACCACTGAGCCACATCAGCTCCCCTAAGTTGTTTTTGTTTGTTTGTTTGCTTTGCTTGTTGTTTTTGTTTCTTTTAGAAGGCACCGGGAACTGAACCTAGGACCTTTCATGTGGGAAGCAGGTGCTCAACCACTTGAGCCACATCTGCTCCCTGTACTTTTTTTTTAAACAAGAAAATTCTGAAAACATTACCAGTAGCTTGGGGAACTGTCAGACTGCAACAAAGGGTCATACATATGTTTAAGTGGAGTTCCAGAAGAAGAAAGAGAGGATGAAGTAGAAAAAACTATTTGAAGAAATAACGGCCAAAATTTTCACAAATTTGGTGAAAGACATAAACATTTACAGATTCAAGCAGCCAAATAAACTCCAAGCAACATAAATACAAAGAAAACCATCCATTGAATGGATATCCCCACAAGTTGTCTACCCATTCACCAGATGTTGGATATTTAGGTTGTTCCCAGTAATTATAGATTATAAAGCTTCTATAAACATTCAGATACAAGTATTTGTGTGAAAATGTTGTCATTTCTCTTAAATTCTTAGGAATGGAATTGCTGGATCATATAAGACTATGTTTAACTTTAAAAGAAACTGCCAAATTATCTTCAAATGTACTTGTACCATTTTGCATTCCCAGCAGTAATGTATGATAATTTCAGTTGCTCTGCATACTTGCCAGTATCTTGTCAGATATTTTTGTTGTTTGTTTTTTAGCCATTTTATTAAGTCTATAATGACATGTCAGTATAGTTTTAATTTGGCTTTTCTCTTTTCCCATAAGGATATTCAATTGGTCCAGCACCATCTATTGAAAAGATCACCCTTTTCCCACTTTCAGCAGTGGCACTTTGTCATAAATCAGTTGACAGTACTGGCCTCTCCAGTTGTTTAGTTGCTCTCTTTGCCTAATCTTGTACATTCAATATCACACTGTCTTCACTACTATAACTTTGTAAGTCTTGAAATCAGGAGTATAAGCCCTCCAAGTTTCTTCTTCAAAATATTCTTGTCTATTCTCGGTCCTTCACATTTCCATATAAGTTTTAGAATCAGCTTGCTGACTTCCACAAATAAAAACATGCCTGGATTTTGATTGAGATTGCAGCAAATCTATAGATCAATTTGGGGAGAATTGAAACATTACAAAATGCAGATTCATCCAATCGTGAACATTTTAAACCTTCCAATATTTTGTAAGTTTCTGTGTACAGGTCTTGCACATCTTTATTTATATATGTATATTTCAGGGCATTTTATTGTTATATTGTTTGTTTTTGTCGTTTTGATGCTATTGTAACTTGTATGTTTTTATTTCATTTTCTAATTATTGCTATTACATAAAAGTACAGTTGGCAGTTGTATACTGATATATCAAGTAATCTTTTTAAATTCCATGAATAATATTAGTTTGTATATTCTTTTGGATTTTCTATATACCCGATAATGTCATCTAAGAATAATCACAGCTTTACTTCTATGTCCAAATCTTTATGCTTTTTAAAATTTTTCTTGCCTTAACACACTGTAAGATAAGACCTCTAGTATAATGCTGAATAAAAATGGTGGGAGCAGACATCGAGTTTTGCTCCTAAATTCAGAGGGATAGTGTTAAATATTTTACCATTAAATATGATGCTAACTGTGGGTTTTTTGAGAAACTTTTTATCAGACTAAAGAATTTTCCTTCTATTCTTTGTAGGCTAAGAGGTCTATCACAAACAGATGTTGGATTTCATAAAAAATCTTTTTCTATATCTACAGATGATCATATAGTCATTCTCCTTTATTCTGTAATCATTGTGAATTAGATTGATTTTTAAACATGGAACTAAGCTTCCATTAGTGAAATAAATTTAATTTGATCATGATATAGTTACCTTTTTGTATACTGCTGTATTTGATTTGTTAATCATTTGTTTAAGATTTCTGGTCTATGTTCATGGGAAACATTGGCCTGAAGTTTCCCTTTCTTGTAATATTTTTTTCAGGTTTTGGTACAAGGGCTTTGGTGACCTCATAAAAAGAGTTGGGACTTTGAGATAACCTTGAAGAAACAGATAATTCCAATGCTATTTAAATTATCCAAGACATAGAAAAGGACTAAAAGCACTTCAATTTATATCATGAAGCCAGCACCACTATAATACCAAAACTTCATAAAGATAGTTAAAAAAGAACAATCTTCTAAAAGAACATATGAAAATACAAGAAAAAATGTAAATAAAACATTGGCAAGTAAGAATTCCTGCTGCATATAAAAGATTATATCCCTATAAGAATACAAAAAGAAAGATCCAGAAGATCCTTTCTAATTTCCAAAGGATCACTGACTGAAATAAAAAGAAACTAATGAAGACGTTTTAGAAAGAAAACTTGCCTGTCATCAATCATCCAGATGACAGCAGAAAAAACACACTGGAGATTAGAATAGTTAAGGATGAATAGATGACTAGAGTTTTAAACATTGCAACTCTCTAAAACTGACATAAGAATTTCCATGGAAAGATCAGAAAAGGTTTCCTCTGTCCCTACTCATAAGTTAGTATAGGTTGCATGAAGTGAGCATTTAGAATCTTTTGTCTAACTCATTTATGTAATAAACTGAAAAGAGTCATGTAAAAACTTTAAATTTAAAACTAAAATAAAACTTTAAAAATGAATTAAAAATTCCAACAAATTTAAAAAATATCTCTTCTGAGGGATCAAACTAAAAGATAATACATAAGAGGACTGTGGGAAGATGGTGGAGTAGGAAACTCCAGGATCAATCCCTCCACCAAACAACTATTGAATTGACAGAATCTATCTGAATCAAATATTTTGGAATGTTACAGTCTAGTGGAACAGTTTCAGTATCCTGTGAAGAGAATGGTAAATTGTGGTAAATATCAGTGAATTTTACCTTCCAAGGAGTGACTACCATGCCCCAGGATGAAAGGCAGCTGTGAGGACTGTAATCTGAGTTCCTGGTGCAGCTTGCAGATGCCAGGGTAGACAATAAGAACATTATCCTCTGTGATGGTTAGGCTAATGTGTCAACTCAGCCAGGTAATTGTGTCCAGGTGTTTGGTCCAGCAAGCACTGGGCTAATTGTAATACAAGAGCATTTATGGACTTCCATTACCAGTGAGTTTACTACGTGGATGGCTGATTACATCTGCATCAATCAGGGAGATTGCATCAGCAATGGATGATGCTTTTATCCAATCAGTTGAATGCCTTAAAAGGGGAAGTGATTTCAACATTCAGAGAGAATTTCCCAGCTCGTCTTTGGACAGCCAACTTTTCCCAGAAACTCATCAAGGACCTTTCATTGGATTTTCATCCGAGCCCCTGGTTTGCAGCCTGCCTGAGAAACCTGGACTTGTGCATCCCCACAGCTGCATGAGAGACTCTTATAAAATCTCATATTATTGCAGATATCTCCTGTTGATTCTGTTTCCTGAGAGAACCCTGACTAATACATCCTCCAAAAATACCTGGTGTGTGTGGCCTGACTGCTGATCAGGTGGGGAGAGGGTGGGCAAGGAGGGTAGCCATTGTTTCAATCCCATAAACAAAATGGTAGAGTCGTCATAAAGAAACAGAGTCTTCCCTCCTCCCATCTCCTTTCTTTCCTTTCCCTATACGGAAGCAAGAATTTTTCATAAAAGTAAAAACTGATGGCTCCCACTCTCAACAAGAAAAACAGCAATCCCAGAGGAGTGGGAGAATAAGATCTCCAGATTTATGACAACTTAACGCTCAGAATGTCCAGTTCTCAACAAAAGTACAAACACACAAAGGAAAAAGAAAGTATAAGCCATTCTCAAGAAAAGAAAAAGAATTAGACAGAAATCATCCCTGAGGAAGGTCATACATTGGAACTATAAATCAAAGACTTTAAATCAACTGTCTTAAACATATTCTAACAGCTAAAGGAAACCATGGACTAAATACTAAAGGAAATTGGGAAAACATCTGAAAAAAATAAAGAAATAAAAATTACAAATAAGGAACCAAAGAGATATTCTGGAGCTGAAAGTACAATAGAAGGTTTCAACAGCGGACTTCATCAGGAAGAATAAAGGATTAACAAACTTGAAGACAAAACAATTGAAATAATCCAGTGTAAGGAGGAGAAAGAAAAAAGAATGAAGAAAAATGAACAAAGCCTGAAGAACTTGTGGGACTCCTTCAAGCATACCAACATATGTATCATAGTTGTCCCAGAAGACAAGAGAAAGAGAATGGGACAGAAAAAGGATTTAAAGAGATCATGGCCCAAAACTTCCCAAATATGATGAAATACACAAATGTATTCATGGAAGAAATTCAATGAACTCCAAGCAGGAGAAATGCAAAGAGATCTACACCAAGACACATTAAAATGAAACTGTCAAAATCCAAAGACAAAAAGAGAAATCTGAAAGCAACAAGAGAGAAGCAATTTGTCAAGTGATCCTCAAAAAGATTAACAACAGATTTCACCAAAAGCTATGGAGGCTTTTATGTCAAAGACATAAGAAGAAATAAAGAACATTTGTAAAGATAACTACATAGGTAAATATAAAATCCTAAATTATTATACTTTTGGTTTGTAACTGCTACCCCTCCATCTTTATGACTTAAATGGTAAATGTGTAAAACAATAATTAAAATCTACGTTAATAGGTATATAATATATAAAGATGTAATCTGAGACAATAACAATATAAAAAGGGAGGGACAAAGATGTATAGGATTAGAGCATTTGTATACTACTGAAACAAAGTTGGTTTTTATTCAAACTAGGTTGTTATTAGATTAAGATTTTAATTGTAATCACAAACATAACACCTAATAAAATAACATAAAATATAGAGCAAAGGAAGGAAGGGACTACTACAAAAAAACCAGCTAAATACCAAAAATGCAGTATTGGAGTAATTGAGGAATGAAAACATACAAGACATTAAAAAAAACACAAATACCTAAATGGAAGAAGTAAATCCTTCCCCACCAGTTATTACCTTAAATGTAAATGAATTAAACTCCCATATTAAAAGGCACAGATTGGCAAACTGGATAAAACACATGATCCAGAGAGGAGAGCAAGATGGCGTCGATTTAAGTGGGCACTCACTAGCTTTCTCACAAAAAAAAAGGCTGAGCAGGAACAAGATCCTGCCTGAGTGAGCTGTTTTGGGAACCTACAGAGCAGGAGGTTTCAGGGCATCAATCTGAAGGGAACTATATAAAGAGATAAAAAGCCCAATGGAAAACCATGAGTTTCTTGCCCCAGTGGGCTGGAAACAGCGGGTGGCTAAGCCCCACCCTCAAAACAAAAAGCTGCTGTGGACGCCCTGACTCCCACCGGCCATGGAGCGAGAGGGAGCGTTCTCCAGAGGTAAGAGGGTTATGATGAAGGGTGGAGAGAGGTTTCATTTCTGTGGGTTTGGTTACCTGGACCCCCTTTGAACTTCAGGGAGCATACCACCTGGCAAGAGATGGCTCTGGGAAGAGAGAAAGGTGAATCTGCTAAGGCAGCCTGATTTAGCTACCTGACCTGAGAGAGAGGAACTAGGGCTGGGAGAGGGCAGAGTCAGGCAAATGATTACTCCGGTGCTAAAAACTATCATAATTCCAACTCCCCTAAGGGAGGCAAGCAGTAGGAAGTGCTTAATAACCTTCTAAGGGCCTATTTAGGGTCCCCTGGGAGGAGGGGTAGGTCTGGAAGAGGGTTGAGAGTCATTTCTCTGCAGTGAGTTTGGATACCAGGGTCCCATTTGAATTTCAGAAGGGAACTCAACCTGATCAGGGGAGGGAAGGGGGGATCTGATCACACAGGCTATTGCGTCCTGCTGCCCTGGGAAAGAAAGCAATAAGAATACAAAGGGGGCAGGGACAGACAGGCTCCTAATCAGCAGCAATCTACACAACTGCAAAGAGTCAAACCTGCCATAGGGAAAATGACTTGATAGCTCTCTAGCTAACTGACCCAATGAGAAAGTTTTAGCTTAATGGAGGAGTCTCCGCTTTAAATATACGAGGTCCCTGGTTCGATTCCCAGCTCTCCTTAGAGTAGTGATCCACTGGGTTATCAAACACCCAGCTGATACTTTAGGACAGGGAACACACAGACATTATTTTGTTATTAGCTTCTCTTGGGTCTCTTATTTTTCTTTAAAAAAGGCTCCTTTTTAAAAATTTAACTTAGTTTACTCACTAAAACCTGATTCAAAACCAACAGAGGGCAGGCTGCAGGGTAATTGACTGATGAACACTGGCAGCCTGAGAAGCTCCTCAGGGGCCTAAGAGGGAATGCTGTTTTTCCTAAGGTCTTGTTTGCTTGCTTGTCTGTTTTTTGTTCCTTTTTTCCCCCTCTTTCTTCTTCCCCATGCCCCAATTTTTTTCTTTTTTTCAAATTAGATGCTGCTATCTTGTTTCTTATTTGCTGTGTTTCCCCCTTCCCTTTGTTTCCCCCCTTTTTTTGTATACCAATTTTGTCTACCTATGCTAATTCTTTTCCTACCTACATCTTCCTATCTTCTGCTTTCTGTTTTTGTTCTTACAATCCACCTCTTTCTGTTTAGTCTTCAATTTTTCTTGTTTTTATTTCTATTGCCTCTATTCTGTTTTCTTTCTTTTTTTAACTTTTTTCCTTATTGTCTGTTCTTTTCTCTTTCCCTCTCTTCTTATCATTCTGGCCTGTTAATTCATTCTAGATATTTTTCTCTATTAGGTTTTTTCATTTCATTGTTTGTACCCCACTTTTTAATTCTTATTCCTCTGTACTTCTTGCATGAGTTAATTATTCATTTCCTTAGGTCTTATATGGTTCCTCTTCTATCTTTTACTATTATTATTACTATTAACCTTTTTCTCTTCTTACCTCTTTCCCTTTCTTTGGCCCTAATATATTTCTTTCAAGGGAACATAGACAACAGAAAGGAAATAGAATAAGAGGAATAAAGTATAAAGGAGAAAAGTTACCACACACACAAAAACAGCAACTAAACAAAACCCCAGAGTAGAGAGAGAAACTAATCAACTAAATAAAACCATCAAGATAAAGAGATGCCTAACCACCAACAAAGAATTATAAACAAGTGTAAGAAACAGGAAGACATGGCCCAGTCCAATGAACAAACTAAAAACGAGGAAGAGATGCAGAACATGGAACAACTAATCAGAGCTGTCCAAACAAATATCATCAACCAACTTAATGAAGTGAAGGAAGAGATTAAGGATATTAAGAAGACACTGGGAGAACATACTGAAGAAATTGCAAACATACATTAAAAGATAATGGACATGATGGTGATAAAAGGCAAAATCCAAGAAATCAAAAATACACTGGAAGCACACAACAGCAGATTTGAACAGGCAGAGGAAAGAATTAGTGATGTGGAAGACAGTACATCTGAAATAAAACAGATAGCAGAGCAGATAGATAAAAAGATAGAAAATATCCATCAGGGACTTAGGGATCTGAATGACAACACAAAATGCACAAACACATGCATTATAGGCATCCCAGAGGGAGAAGAGAAGGGAAAGGGGACAGAAGGAGTGTTGAAAGAAATAACAGCTGAAAAATCCTCAACCCTATTGAGGAAGATGGATGCACATGTCCAGGAAGCGCAGCATACCCCAAACAGTATAAATTCCAACAGGCCTACTCCAAGACACATACTTGTCCAATTGTCCAATGCTCAAGACAAGGAGAGAATACTGAAAGCAGCAAGAGAAAAGAGAACCATCACATACAAGGGAACCTCAATAAGATTAAGTGCTGATTTCTCTTCTGAAACCATGGAGGCAAGAAGGCAGTGGTATGACATAGTCAAGGTGCTAGAAGAAAAAAAACTTCCAGCCAAGAATTCCCTATCCAGCAAAGCTCGCATTCAAAAATGATGGAGAATTCAAAATATTCACAGATAAACAGAAATTAAGAGAGTATGCCAATAAGAAACTTGCCCTTCAAGAAATACTAAAGGGAGTGCTGCAGGTTGAAAGGAAAAAACATGAGAAAGAGTTGGAGGTGAGTGTAAGGAAAAAAAAAAAGAGAGAAATAAAAACAAGTAAAATATGGCTAATGTAAGTAATTCCTTAACAGTAATAACACTGAATGTTAATGGATTAAACTTACCAGTCAAGAGACACAGATTGGCAGAATTGATAAGGAAATACGGCCTAGCTATATGCTGTCTACAAGAAACCCACCTTAGACCCAGGAACTCAAGGAGGCTGAAAGTGAATGGCTGGAAAACAATTTTACAAGCAAACAACAACCAAAAAAGGGCGGGAGTAGCTATATTAATATTGGACAAAACAGACTTTAAATGCAAAATATTTTAACAGACAAAAACAGACACTATATATTAGTAAAAGGGGTAATCTTTCAAGAAGATAGAACAATCATAGACATTTATGCACCTAACCAGGGCACCTCAAAATACATGAGGCAAACCCTGGAAAGGATAAGTGGAGAAAAAGATGTCTCTACAATTATAATGGGGGACTTAAATACACCACTGTCACCATTAGACAGAACATCTCAACAGAGAATCAATAAAGAAACAAAGACTTTGAATAATACATATGAGGATCTTGACCTAATAGACATATACAGAACACTATACCCAAATACAGCGGGATATACTTTCTTCTCAAGTGCACATGGATCATTCTCCAAGACAGACCACATGCTACACCACAGAACAACTCTCAATGAATTCAGAAAGATTGAAATTATACAAAGTAATTTCTCTGACCAAAGTAGAATGAAGCTGGTAATCAGCAAGGGCCAGAGAAACAGATTAGGCACAAAGATATGGAAGTTAAACAACATACTCTTAGACAAACAGTGGGTCAAGGAGGAAATTACAAAAGAAATCAGTAACTACCTTGAAATGAATGAAAATAACAACACATATATCAAAAAAGAAACAGCTAAAATCAAAAACCTAACGGCACACCTAGAGGACTTAGAAAAAGAACAACAAACAAACCCCAAAGAAAGTAGAGAGAAGGAAATAAAAAAAATTAGAGCAGAACTAAATGAAACAGAAAATAAAAAAGCACTAAAAAAAAAATAAAACCAAAAGCTGGTTCTTCGAGAAGATCAATAAAATTGGCAAACCCTCAGTTAGACTAACAAAGAAAAAAAGAGAAAAGATGCAAATACACAAAATAAGAAACGAGGAAGGGGATAAGAGCACTGACCCCACAGAAATAAAGAATATCATAAGAGGATACTTTGAAAAATTACATGCCAACAAGAACGATAATGTAGAGGAAATGGACAAATTCTTAGAAACACACAAGCAGCCTACACTGACAAAAGAAGAAATTAATGAACTCAACAGACGAATCACAAGTAACGAAATTGAATTTGTCATCAAAAACCTCCCAACTTGTATTTACCCCCACCACCAAAAAAACAAAAAAACAAACAAAAAAAACCCTCCCAACCAAGAAGGGCCCAGGACCAGATGGCTTCACAGGTGAATTCTACCACACATTCTGGAAAGAACTAACACCAATCCTGCTTAAATTCTTCCAAAAAATAGAAGTAGAAGGAACATTGCCTAACTCATTCTATGATGCCAACATTACCCTAATACCAAAGCCAAACAAAGACGCCACAAGAAAGGAAAATTGCAGACCAATCTCTCTAATGAAACTAGATGCTAAAATCCTCAACAAAATACTTGCTAATCATATTCAACAACACATCAAATGAATTATACATCATGACTAAGTGGGTTTCATCCCTAGTATGCAAGGATGGTTCAACATAAGAAAATCAATCAATGTAATACACCACATAAACAGATCGAAAGAAAAAAATCACATGATTATCTCTGTAGAAGCAGAAATAGCATTCAACAAAATACAGCATGCTTTCCTGATAATAAACACTGCAAAGGATAGGAATAGAAGGAAACTTCTATTATATGAATAAATATATGATAAATATATGATATTGCATCATATATAAAGGGTATATATGAAAAACCCACAGCTAACATCATATACAACGGTGAAATCCTAAAAGCTTTCCCTCTAAGATCGGGAACAAGACAAGGCTGACCACTATCACCGCTCCTATTTAACACCGTGTTAGAAGTACTTGCTCGAGCACTTAGGCAAGAAAAAGACAAAAAAGGCATCCAGATTGGAAAGGAAGAAGTCAAAATTTCACTATTTGCAGATGACATGATCCTATACATAGAAAGCCCTGAGAAATCTACAACAAAGCTTCTAGAGCTTATAAATGAGTTCAGCAAAGTTGCAGGTTATAAGATCAATGCACAATAACCAGTAGCACTTCTGTACACCAATAATGAGCAATCTGAGGAGGCAATCAAGAAAAAAAATCCCATTTACAATAGCAACTAAAAGAATCAAATACCTAGGAATAAATTTAACTAAAGATGTAAATGACTTACACACAGAAAACTACACAGCACTGTTAAAGGGAATTTAAAAAATACTTAAATAAATGGAAGAATATTCTCTGTTCATGGATGGGAAGACTAAACATCATTAAGATGTCTATCCTACCCAAACTGCTCTACAGATTTCATGCAATTCCAATAAAGATCAACACAGCATTTTTTACTGAATTGGAAAAACCATGAAATTTATTTGGAAGGTCAAGAGGCCCTGAACAGCCAAAGACTTATTGAAAGAGAAAAACGAAATTGGAGGAATCACACTACCTGACTTTAAAACATACTACAAAGCTACAGTGGTCAAAACAGCATGGTATTGGCACAAGGACAGAAATACCGACCAATGGAACAGAACTGAGAGCTCTCATATAGATCCTCACATATACGATTACCTGATATTCGACAAGGCCACCAAGCCCACTCAACTGGGAGAGAATGGCCTCTTCAACAAATGGTGCTTGGAGAACTGGATATCCATATCCAAAAGAATGACAGAGGAACACCATCTCACACCTTATACAAAAATCAACTCAACATGGATCAAAGATCTAAATATAAGAGCCAAGACCATAAAGACCTTAGAAGATAATATAGGGAA
>JAQZBX010088577.1:0-12657 GCA_029593785.1 Cabassous unicinctus
ACTACTAAGTGTAGAACAGTGAGGCATAACAGAAGTGTTGAGTTCTCAGAGTTCAGAAAATAATATAAACAAAATATAGGCAAATAATTCATGGAGAATTTACAACTTTAAAGTTGAGTAGTTTGAGATAGAATTTTGATCATTGCTTTAAGATCTCACTTCTTTCCCATGATAAATATGTTATATACAGGAAAATAACTGGAGAGGGATTATGTTTCATGCTGTGTAGAACACTGAGTAAAATTCAGAAGAATAAATAAAATTTAACATTTAATAGTAAAAATAGCTTGTGCTCATACAGCCTTTTTAAAATGCCACACTTAGTCAAGGCATTTTATTTATATTAAATAATATAAATCACAGTAACTGTAAGTCTTGACAATTCCTGGTCTTTTTCATAGTTAATCAAACTGTGGCACAGGAAGAATAATTGCATAATGTAATTTGCATGGTTGCACACAGTTAGCAGGAGGCAGAATCATAATTCAAATCCAGCCATCTGGGAAGGGCAGTTCTCTTTAACCATCACAAGACACTTTATTGGTGTTTTCCTTAGTGGACCACATGCAAAGCTAACAGTATGTTACCAGTGGTAAGGCAAGAGACACCTGTGGTACAAAATTTAAGGAAGTTTTCACTTTCAAGACTGTGCAAGTACAGGAATGGCCGTGAGAATGAGTACCTCCTTAAATTGTGCAACCTTGGAGCCTCACCCAAGTTCTGGACCTGATAAAGAGAAATGTATAAAGAGTAATTATCAACAACTCAATAAATCATTATTAAATACCTTTTATAGTAAGGAACATGTTACAACTTTGGCAGCTACAGACTTAAAGAACATAATATTATAAAAATAATTATAGTAACATAAATAACAATTTATCATATAAATTGATGTTTGACAATATTTTTCCATTAATTCTCACAAAAAAGGGAGCAAGTCTTAGAAAGTTTAAATAATTGACAAATATAACCCAGATAATCAATCATGGAAGATTAAAGTACATTAAGAAAAGATAAGAACTGACTTGCCATCACAAAACTTATGTGAAATAAGTCAAATTATCCAGCATAGTGAGTCTCAATATCCTTCTCTTTTAAAAAAAGTTATTTTAAAAATGGTCATCTGAAGTTATATTTTATTTTATTTTTGAGGAACCACAAGGATAATGGAGGGTGCACACAGCACCCTGAGTATAATATAGCAGACAATATCTTTTCTCCTCCTGCTCCATACATGTACAGACAGGTAATGGATACTCTCCATGCTATACCTGTTTTCCTAGGGTTACCGTTTGTATTGTTTCAATCTGGATTGGCTATTTTTTTCCTGTACAAAACTCTCCTATCCTCAATGAATACCCTACCAAAATACATTTGCACTATTTTCCTATACATAATAAACTAAAACTATTATCTAAATTTTCAATATGTAACCTGTATAATAGCATCCAAATAATGGGATCTCTATGTTCTAGATCATCAAGTGAGGGGAGTAAAATGGTTGAAATACGTAGTTGAAAAAGAATGTGAGAAGACAATTTATGACATAGTGCTATTGAAACATAATTGTGAAAATGCACTGAGAAATACAATAAGATTGTCAAGAAGTATAATTCATTAAAAGTGAGATCAGATGACAAAGTTATAGGTCTATCTACAGCAGTTTCAAATGGCTGCAGTATCTCTGCTTGAGCCCAAATAAAATTTAGAGAACAGGCAATGAAATCCAAGAAGATAAAGTGAAATGCTCATGGTAAATTTATCTTTTCTACAGATGAACCACCAAGAAAAACGATCAGAAGAAAATCTAACTGAATTGACGGAATTTGTTCTTTTGGGTTTTGCTGATATTCCCCATCTCCAGTGGTTTCTATTTGGATTATTCTTGATCATCTATATTATTTTACTGATGGGCAATGGCCCCGTATTTCTGATAACAAAATTGCATACTACTCTCCAGACCCCATGTATTTTTTCCTTGGCAATTTTTCCTTCTTGAAATCTGCTATGTATCAGTTAGTATCCCAAGAATGCTTATGAATCTTGGGACCCAAAGAAAACAAATTTCTTTAGTTGCCTGTGCTACACAAATGTGCTTCATCCTTGTGTTGGGAGCCACAGAGTGCCTCCTTCTGGCAGTGATGGCCTATGACCACCACGTGGCCATTTGCAACCCACTGTGCTATCCTCTGGTCATGAACCAAAAGTGTGTATCCAGCTGGTGGTTGGCTCATGGATCAGTGGAATTCCAGTCCAGATAGGGCAGACCTGTCAGATTTTCTCTCTGTTTTCTTGTGGGTCTAACAAAACCAACCATTTCTTCTGTGATATCCCTCCAATACTCAAACAAGCCTGTGGAGACATCTTTGTGAATGAAATGTTGGTCTACATAGTTCCTGTTTTGTTTGTCACAGTTCCATTTCTGTTAATACTTTTCTCCTACACCAAAATCATATGCACAATTCTCAAATTACCTTCAGTCACAAATCGAGTCAAAGCCTTCTCCACCTGCTCATCTCATCTTCTGGTTGTCATGTTATTCTATGGATCAGGAATGGTTACATATCTAAGACCCAAAACAAGTCACTCAGTAGGAACTGACAAAATGCTCCCTCTTTTCTATACCATTGTGTCTCCCATGTTTAATCCCATGATATACAGTTTAAGGAACAAGGATGTCATAATGAGAAAAATTTTATGTAAATGATTTAGTTTATTAAAGAAAGGGTTATATTTACAAGAGATGCTTTATCATATATTTGTAATGAAGTTTCAACAGATTTTTACTTTTAATTATACTTGTTGTCTGACAATACAGTAGCAGTTATTTCCAGTGTATGGAATCTACTATTGTTATCCAAATTATATATGTATTAGCAAATGGCAAATCATTCCATTAATAATTCTATAATTTTAGAGTGCAGCATCCCCTCTAAATAAAAACTTTTGATAATGGTTGATTAATATAATCAACTGTAATGTAGATTCAATTATATCACTTATTGCAAATGATATCATTGATTGTCCAATAGTTGTAACAGCTATTTTACAAACCAGGTTGGTAATTGCATTAAATAAAAATAGAGTTTTGCCCAGCAATGTCTCTCCAGAATTCCTTGTGGGAAAAAAGGACCTAAGGACCTTTCAATAGGAGAGATAATTTTATAAAGATGATGAAACACAATACAAGTGAATATTAGGTATTTTTATACATATATCATATTAAGGATTTCCATATAAAGCAATACTATGATTTGATCAAACTAATATAATCATTTAAAATATATGTATATAATTAACAGGAGGCATGGGAAAATTCACACTTTTTATATGTATATTCTTGGAGATGATAAAATGATAAGAAAATTGGGAGAAAAGGAATAAATTTAAAATATAGTTAGCTATCTTCTATAAAAGATATCATGCACATATCTTATACACAGTTTATGCACACATACACATCGACAATGAGGGTAAATATCTTCAAATTTTAATTGTGGATATTTCACAGTAAATTTTTCAATGATTTCTTTTATTTTTCTATTCTGAATTTTTGGTGTTTACTACAATGAACTCATGGTCTCCATATAATTAAAAAAGTAATAAACCTGTATTTATTATAGATAAATAAAAGGATAGCAATTAGTTGTATGTGTTATTTCCCATTACAAAAAGATATAATTGATCTCATGCCGACCTAATAAATCCTTCATATATGAAGGCAACAGATTTTTAAGAAGCCATGACCTGTTATGAGTAAATACAGATAGAAAATGATGTGATGAAGCATGTATCTGCTTTCAAGGCTTTTCCCTAGAAATGAAGCAATTCAGTAGTGCTCACATTTACAAGGACATACCTAACTCCAAGTTCATAGGGAAGTATATGACTACTTTCTATTCAGAACAATACAGCCAGAATATGCATTATCCATCCTGATGGGAAACTCAAGAAGAAATTATCTAACCTGCCCAACGGCAAAGCAAACAATGGATAAATCATTAAGGGTCTCGGACAATACACCCAAACAAAATTAAAAATTGATAATGGAAATGATTTGAGACAGGGAAATTTTTTTAAAATTGCACTCATAATAACAAAAACAGTGCCCAGAAAATTTGAAGGCATAAATTGTGTCATTCTTGAAGCTATTAATGTTGAATGATGTGAGAGAGAAACTGAGAAATCCTATCATTCTCAATATCCCAGCTGTCACATATGGGAAAAAAAGTTTGTTGTTAGAAGAGAGATAACAGGGAGTAAAATAACATTTTAATAATATTAATCACTCTAACTGATGTAAACTACTTTAGCCTTTTTTTTTTTTTCAGAGAAGGACAAATGAGAGCTGTGTTCTTGAAGCACTATTATTTTGATAGATAATAAAGTCCCACACCCTTCCAAAAAATCAATGGATAGTCAAAAACTATTTTATCATTAAATTAGGTGACATAAGCAAAAATCTAAAGCAATCATCATTTTCAGTGATGAAAATGTAACAAAAAATTTATTGGCACCACCACTCATTAAATATGATGAATGTATTCAGCTAATATAAGGACTTTGGAAATTATACATTTCCTTTTTATCAAGATAATATTTTGTTCCTAGTTATTTTGAATGAAATATTCACAGACCAATTCACCTACAGTGCTAAGAAACTGACTTCTTCTTCAGAAACACAAACACAGATATTTATTGGCCTCCTGGACTGAAGTCAATTGATAAGGGGCAGGGAAGAGTACGAGAGACTGTGTGGAGTCTTTACAAGATTACAGATTTGATTTGGGGAAAGAAATTACCACAAGTATCTTCAGTTTGAATCTGGATTTGTACCTATGTGTTCTTTTCTGAGAAGAATATGTAGGGTATACCAATAGACAATCTTCTCTATTCCTTCCTCTTGTAAATGTATATATCTATTATTATATCATCTTTATGAAATGTGTACATGTATTAACTTGGGATAGTAATGTACTATATAGGCCTCTTATGTTTATAAAATGCTGCTTTATCTGTCATGTAAAAACACTGAATATAAATCTTATTTTTAAAGAAGTTCAATAATTAGTAGAGAACACATTTAAGGAACTAGAATATTAGATTTGGATAAAAAGGGGAGGTGATCATATAGACTAAAGATAAAGTAAGAGATCAGAAAAAAAGGAAATGATATAAATAAGAATTCAAGTCCATGGAAAGGTGATAACAAAAGCTTAAAGAGGGAGGACTGTTAAACTCTGTCATAATAAGCATCACATTCAAAAGGAATATATATTTAATGTATATATGTTTACTCTTTGTATGCAAGCATATCATAGCTAGATAGCTGGATGATGATGATAGATGATTAAGATAGATAATGTATATGTTGCCAATATGTTTGTGGACTTTCATTCCTAATTGGTTTCATTCAAATAATTATATTTATATTGATTAAGTTTGTCATATATAAGTAGTGACATATGTGATGTACCTTTGAGAGTCAGTATTCTGTGGCAGTGAAAATATTCAGCAAATTGTGAATCTATTAATTAATCTATGGACTGCCCATATATTTAGTTTTCATATTGGAAGTATATGTAAACTTATGAAAACTGTTTTTATCTTATATCAAGTAAAAGGAAATGAGATCTGAGAAAATGTTTGCCATTTTCTCTTATAAAAGCAGTAGGGTCACATTTAGAATTGTGTGTAAAATAAAATGATTAATTATAAAAACTCTCTGATTTCCTCCACTGTAATAAGGAACGACAGCAGACAAATATGAGAAATAAATTTTAAAAAATAAGTGGCTGGAAAATATTTCAAAGGGCTTTGAAAACTTATTGATGCAATGTAAGAAGAGATGAGAAATCGAAGAATATGAAGTAGTCAATGGAGAATTCTAAGAGTGAAGACATTTGAAAAAATGGATAAATTTTTAATTTGAAATGAAAAAAGGAAGAAATGTTCTATGGGACTAAGCTTTTGAAAACCAATTGATTTGCTTTGTTAAAGATGCAGTCACAATTTACTTCAGATCAGGAACATAAAATACATGATAAATTTTGAAGTGGTATACTATCAGAAAATGGAAATTTATTTCTGATAACAATGAGACAAATTTATTTAAAAATTGATTATTAAGATCCTTTCTCTGTTTTCTTGAGTAACAATTTTTTCAGTGCTGCAATGACATCCTTATTCCTAAGGCTGTATATGATGGGATTAAACAGTGGAGTCACAAAGATGTAGAAAAGAGATAACATTTTGTCAGTTCTAAAGAATGATTTGATTTGGGCCTCAAACAGGTGATGGTACCAGGACCAAAGAATAAAACCACAACCATGAGTTGGGAAAAACAGGTGGAAAAAGCTCTAACTGACTTGTGGTTGATGGCAACTTTAAGATGCTGGAGACGATTTTGATATATGAGCCAAGTATCCATAGGAAAGAAAGCATGGCAAATAATGTGGTAATTATATAAACACATATTTCATTAAGTGAGGTGTCACCACAGGCCAACTTGATCAGTGCAGGAATGTCACAGAAGAAGTGGTTTATTTGGTTAGAACCACATAAAGGCAGTGAGAACACCTGAAATGTTTGCCCTATCTGAACCAGAATTCCAATGATCCAGAAGCCAACTGCCAGCTGGATACATGTATTTTGGTTCATGCCTAGAGGATAGTGCAGAGGGTTACAGATGGCCATGTAGTGGTCATAGGCCGCACAGTCAAGAGGAAACTTTCAGTGGCCCCCAGAATGAGGAAGAAGCACAAAGAAATGCTTCTAACCTGAGTCCAAAGGTTCGCCAGGATCCTGGAAACAGTGACTGACACATAACAAATTTCCAATGAGGAAAAATTTGCCAGGAAAAAATACACAGGTGTCTGAAGAGCAGATTCTACCCTTATAATTATTATGATAAGATCATTTCCTATCATGATAAATGTGTAGATGAGAAAGAAAATTCCAAATAGGAACCCCTGGAGGTTTGGAAGGTCAGAAAATCCCAGGAGAACAAATCCCACCACTGAAGAGAAATTGCCTTCTGCTCTTTGGTCTCTATGGAACATCTGAGAAAACAATAAATTCAAGACATAAAAGTCACTTTATGTGCTTGGGTTGAAGTTTTATAAACTTAAAAATAAGTACAACACACTTCCCAAAATCACAAAGTCTCTAAGGATGGGTTCTATAAAACATCTAAATTTGATTTTAAACTGTGGCTAAAAATGTCATTCTTTCACTCAAAATCATCCCTAAAAATGCATTCCTATCCTGAATTATGTGTGCTGAGGGATGACTGTATTTTCTTCTTATTCGTATTGAGCTATGTAATGCTGTTATTCAGCTTTCATAATCAGACTATCAAAATTGGGTTTTAATTATGTTAATAAAAATTAAAAAATAAAATAAATTAAATAGAAATTATTGCAAATACATTCACAATTTTGATTGGAAATTCTTTTCTCTTAATTCTCCATTTTTATGTTATTTCTCTGTAAATAATTGTATTTATCCTTATTTTAATTTGTTTCCTGAAATATTTTTAAAAGCTATCTTAATAACCTGTTCAATGAATAAACTAGAATATTGATCATACTGGGTGATCTCTGTGAATTTTTGCATTCTAGTATTTTTTGTAGTGATTTTTATTTTAATTGGAAGAAATCATAAATAAGTGAACAACAGAGGAGAGAAAAGACATTTATCAACTTTTTAATATTGGCATTGCATTTGGATGTTAATTCCTGGTATCAACTGCCAAATGTTTAATCATGATTAGAGTGAAAGGAAGAGAAAACTAAAAAGGTTAGTGGTTCAAGCAGAATCTAGAATCGAATCCAGGCTGTCCTTTCAAATCTGCTGTTATATATTTTGCTTGGCATGTCTTCCCTCTTTTTCAAAAGTGCTCTATGAGTTGCACATAAGTCCCCGTTTCTAATTCAGGATTCTCCAGATGATCCAAGTCTTTCCTGAGCTTTCCTGTCTTCCAAAAGCACTTTTAATATTATTTACTGTGTGCTGTAAACATAGGAACAGTTTATTTTCAAATTTTACTCTCTCTCTCGCTCCCTCTCTTTCTCAATAATTAGGTCCTGAAGTATATCTTAAAACTCTTCCTGTAATTTTGATACAAACAACCTACAGTGCATCTCCATGATTGCTTGAATATTTGAAATATTTGAAATTTGTTCAAACTGGTAGTCTCCATTATATGATACTTAAGATACTGAAAGAGGACATCCCCACATATTCCAGTGTATTTAAGCTCTAAAGTAGGTTGTAGCCTTTTGAACATAGGTTCACATGGAGGATGACAGAAAGCGATGATTTGAAATCTAGGCAAGAGCTTGCGAACTATGAATGAGTATGGTAAAACTTGAAACTTTATGATCACCTGCAATAACTTCAACACTCTATTAGAAGTATTCACAGAAATTATTTTATTTAATCCTTACAGTGGTGTTGTGAGGCAATTCTTTCACCATAATGAAACTTGTTCTCAAATAAGTTCTGTTAATTAACCAAGATCACACAACAAGTAAATGATTCAATGTATCAATGTTACTTTGCTACAACAAGTAACACCAAGGGATCAGACAATCAAATGTTTGTAATGTTTCTTACATGACTATCTAATGAATACCAGGTACTTAATAAATGTTGCATTAATGAAGGCCTAACAATTCCCATTATTTACTAGCATGTACTACATGCTCTTTCAATGTTTAGTGCGAGGATATGGTATCCTTATTATTGGGTTATATATTTACCTCTATGTCTCAATGACATAGAGGTCACTCTTTTTTTTTTTCCTCCAATGCTTTAATAGGTGAGTTTTTTTGGGGAAAAAGAACAAAATAAAGATTTTAAAATAATTGGACACCAATTAGAAACTAATAATATAAAACTGACAGGTAATAATTTGCTATTGGATTTGTGGCAAATTCTGAATAAGAATAATAAACACTTTTAAAAATTTCCCACAGAACCGGTGTAGCTCAGTGGTTGAGTGCCTACTGTGCATGTATGAAGTCCCAGGCTCAATCCTAGTACCTCAAAAAAAAAAATTTTTTTTTTCCATACACAGTGTGAATATCAATGAGATAGTGTGTGATAAACCCTTTAGAAAAGTAGGACTACAATCATTAAATATTTCCTACACAATTTCTAATTTCCATCTTTAATATTACTGAAAAATAAAAGCTTTTCCAAACATTATAATCTGAGTATTTACTCTCTCACTTTGGAAATTATTCAGTTTCTTCCAATTAGCTACACATAATTTATTATAATATTTATAATATTAAAATATATTATTTATTGATTTGATATTGTGCTGAGTTCATAAATTATTCATCAACTTTTAATTACTCAGAAAATTTGAAAGAAACTGGGTTAAATACAATCAGTGTACACTTGAATTACAAATTTTATTCTAATTATGCTCTATGTTTCATACTGAATGACAGTTTGTATTGAATCATTTCATATTTAATTACTAACAAGTCTCCAAGGAAATCACAATGCTCTTGCTGTACAGAGATGGTGATATCATACACTGTATCTGTTATAAATCTGTTTATATTTTTTAATCTCAAACAACAATTAGGCAATTAATCTTAAAGCAAAGGAAAAAGTTCATGGAATGAAATTCAAGCAACCCTGAAAGAAAGATGGGAAGGAGGGAAGAAGGCAAGGAAGGAAAGGAGGAAGGTAGGGAGGGAGGGAGGAGGGAAGGAAGGAGGGAAGGAAGGAAGGAGGCAGGGAGGGAGGAAATAGAAGGGAGGAGAAAAGAAGAAGGAAAGAGCCACAACCTAAGAATTCTTCTACATAGTTTCATAAAAACAAAATACCCACCACAGTGTTAAGTAAAGGATGAATGGTTTGCAATGCTTTAAATCCACTAAATCTGTATCTAACATGGAATGGGGTTTTAATCCTGGGTATAATTTGATTGTATATATTGGCCCCTTATTAATATATAGAGAAGAGCAAACAACTGTAGCTTCACTATACTGAAAGGAACACTACTCACAGTTCTCTTTCTCAGAAGTCCTTCAAAGAGAAGGGTGAATGAAGCCCTAATGTTTTGCTCCTTTAAGTGAAGCTCTTTTATTACCTTTATTTTCCTCAAGAACATAGTAAAATTGCTTTATTTTATTTAGCTAAAGAACTTATAGCTTTAAATCCACTTGGTGGAAGACATTGCTAGTTAGTCAGGTTAGTAAATATGCTCTAATTTTTAATCAATACAGTATAATGTCAAAAAATAAATATTTTAAAAATAAATTTCTCAGTAGTTTCAGGTTACTTTTCAGAAAATGTGTTTCTTTAAAAATGGTGATTTCCTTCATTGATGATAGGGCACAAAGAAATACATCCATCTAATGCCTTTTTCAGCAATTTTTACCTTAGAAAAAAAATTTTTATCTTAGAAAAAAATTTCAAAACTGTCCCAATAATTTTTATCATTTTATTATAACTAAAACCACATTTCAAAATAGTACATTTCAAAATAGTACATCTCACTAAATTTCTAACAAGAAACAGGAATTTCTGCTTGAAATGTAGTTGAAACATCAACTAGTGTATTTTCTAAATATTCTGCAAATTTTGGGTTTTATGGTATTTTAGTACTTAAGATACAATAAACACAAAAAATTATAATGCTCACCTTTATGGAAAGGAATGAAATCATTTCTTTCTCTGAAACAGAGAATTTTAAGTGATGTTCTATTGAAACTAAGTTTTAAACCATTTGAAATTCAGGAGGTGCAAAATGACTAATCCCCTTCTAAAATAATTTTTCTTTCAAAGCATACAGTGATCTTTAAGTAGAAAAATATTTCTTTCTTTCCTGTGGGAATTTATTATCTCTTATGTCACTTTTTAATTCATCTAACCCATTAATCTTGCCTTTGAAATATTTTGGAAAGCAACCAAAAATATCACGGGCCATAAATTTCCTTTTTAATGGTGTCTTACTCTACCATTCTTTCAGGTGCTTGGTATCTTTTGAGTTTTTGTTCTTTTCTTTTCAGCTGCCTGCAATAATTAAGTGTGTCTTACTACTTATTCTCTAGTGCTTTAAAAATGTCTTTATTAGATTATGAATTTTCAGAGTCAGTCCATGATAGATGACAAATTTAGTAGAGACTCAAAAGAGTTACAGGCAATCTCTTGGTCTTTCAAGCCTCCTATCTTGTTACTTATTTATAAAGGGCCCATGTAGAGAAATTAAAGATGGTTCAACACTGGTAGAATTTATAAAATTTTAAAAAGCATATGAAAGGAAATATCAGAATGAGTACATCAGAGTATTGTGAATTATAAATGAAGAATCAAAAATGACTAAGTAGAGAACTAAATAATTGATTTGTAAAGGCAGCAGAAGTGTGGCATTTTCCCTTTTAAATCATGTAAAATTTAAAATATATGAAAAAATAGAATAATATAGGTAATTGCCTTGAATCAATCAAAACATAATCATTACATTGATTTGCATATGTCAGATGAAACTTGTAGAACTAGGATAAAGTATAATTAGTCATTGTGTATAAATCCTTTTCATATTTGTTGAGTTTGAATCATAATATTTTCATTGCGTTTTTGTTTATATTCATCAGGGATAATGAACTGTTGTTTCTCTTCTTGTCATTTCTTGTCTAGATTTTGTTTCAGAATAACACTGGTCTCATAGAATAACTTGTGATGTTTTTACCAGTCCTCCCTTTTTTTTTTTTTTTTTTTTTTTGAAGAGTTTGAGGATTGTTATTATTTCCTTTCAAAGATGTGGTAGAATTCACCATTGATGTTATCTAGACTTTGGCATCATTTTTATGTAGGGATAATTTTAATTACTAATTCAATTACCTTACTTCTTATAGGTCCATAAAGATATTTAACTTTGTGCATCTCCTTGAGTAGTTTTGGTATGTATAGAAAGTTGTTTATTTGCCTAAGCTAGCTAATCAGTTGTTATAAAATTGTTCATGATATTCCTTCATAGTTATCTTTTATTTCTGTAAGATTGATCACCATGAGCACAAAAATAGAGATTTCAACTATTGTTTTTAAATATTTTTTTAACATTTGGCTTTAAATCCTTTAAAAGTGAAAAAAATACATATTTTAATTGTATTTTATAATTACCTATGTACTTATATTTACTAGGGCTCTAGTATTTTTGTGTAAATTTGAGTTATTTTCTGGTATCACCCCCTTTCAAGATGAAGGGTTTTCTCTAATATTTATCCTGGTAAAGGGTTTCTAGCAACAAACAGTCACAATAATTGTTGGTCTAATATATCTTTATTTTGCCTCCTTTTTTGTATGATAGTTTTATTGGATACAGAACTCTTTTCTGACAGCATTTTTTTTCCTTTTTCAATAATTTGAATATATTATCCTATTGCGTTCTGGTCTCTATTGTTTCTGACAAGAAGTTAGCCAATTTTTTCTTGTTGCTTTGAATATTCTTGTATTTATCTTTGGAAACCAATAGTTAAATACGATGGGTCTATGTGTAATCCCGTTAGGTGTAGCTTCATGTTTTTTTTAAATAAAATATGGGACATTTTTGGTGATTATTTTTCTTCAAATATATTTTATGTTCCTTTCTCTTTTTTTTTCTGAAACTCTCAATACATGTATTTTAGT
>JAQZBX010088578.1:0-12737 GCA_029593785.1 Cabassous unicinctus
GGATTGTAAGATTTGTATGTGTTCATGGAGCTCGTTGATTGGTGGGCTCCCTGAAAGTCAAGTAGTTAGCCCGTGGCTTTTTGGTTGGTGACTTTCAGTTATCAGAACTCTAGGGATTTTCTCTAGGATGGCTTGCTATCTCCAGAGAGGGATGCTCCGACCTTGGAGATACAAGCTTTTCGGTAGGTCTTAGAATGAGTGAGACAGGGATGCTGACAGGTTTCACTATAGCTTCTCACCACTTTGCTCTTCTGTGCCTGGTGGCCCTGCAGCTAGATAATTTCCTATTCCTTTTTCCCAAAGGTAAACCCCCTCTCTCTTGTAAGGTTGGGTAAACATGAGGGTGAAGACTCGGGTGCCTGCTTCTTTTAATATCTACATTTTTTTCTTTGTCTTACTTCTTGCCAGTGTCTTCTGAGGACACTTTTTCCAATCAGCTAAGTCCTATGCCATTTGTCTTCTATGTTTACGTTTTCAAATCTTGTGATTTGAATTACCCATGTCTCCTAATTTCATTGGAGATGAGGTTTGTTTTTCTGGTTTGGTGAGATTTTTGAAAGGAGAAGGGGTGAATGTGTCTTTACCAAATGAAAAACAGAAGTCTTAATTTGTTAAATTTTTGTAATTTCTTCTGAGTAAAAAGAATTATACAACTACTAAATTATACTTATATCATACCTAGAGCTCATATTTTTATATTTTTTGATGAGAAACAAGAACTATGGTTTACATTGCTACTCAGTGCACCTCTACACACACACACACACACATATACAAATGAAACAAAGCTTACAATAGTATATGCAGTAAACACAATAGTTTGTAATATTAATATTTCTAAAGATAGAAAAATCTAAAATAAAGAATACAAGAATAAAAATTAGGAAATATTTCATGTAGTAGGTATCCCTGCATGTTCAAAAATCCATTCAACTTTAGGACACGCATACCAAGTTTATTTCTTTTCTTTATTAACCAGGGGATAATAGTTTGACAGTAGAAATTCTCCTTTATTCTTAACCTAAAATTATGATAAACAGTAGAAATTCTTTTAGTTTGACAGTAGAAATTCTCCTTTATTCTTAACCTAAAATTATGATAAACTTAATGATTATAAGATACCCTTAGTTTTTGAAGGTAAATCAGCAATTAAAGGGCAATAGTTTATTGTTTATTTCTTTCTTTAGGAAATCCAAGTTTAATTCAGTAATTGATTTAAGATTTTGAAGAATAAAATGGATTTTACATAAATATTCTTTATTTTTCAGATTACTCTTCTTGAAAGTAAGGATTGAAAATTTAAGACTGAGAAGTGAGATGTAACACTTTCTCATTTTATTTTGTCCTAACAGTCATCTTAGTAATGTTCTCAAGTATGTTGCAACAATGTTGGGGAGAATAGTAACTAGAACAGTAAGTCTTGGTTGGCACACAACGTTTTTTGGAACATGGAACAAGTTATTTATCTTTGTAATTTCAAATTTTGTTCAGTAAGAATTTTGAAAACATCACCATATGTGTCCATTTGGTTACCCAAATATTTTACTTTTGAACTGAAATGTGCATCTCATTTTGAGTTCTTATGCTCTGCTGTCCCTGTGATAATCAAATCCAGTATGTGGCTCAGTCTGGTTAGTTCCAATTTCTGAATTAAAAAGGGCAGCTGTTCAGTGAGTCTTCTATAATAAAAAAAAGCATGACAATCAGAAGAATTTCTTTAAATACTAAAAATTAGCAGTATGTAAAATAGAGATTTCAAGTGGTATTCTTATTAATAACTTATACTTTTAATAATTCTAATATGGTTCCTGATTATATTTACTGCTCTGTCAATTGTAATTTCTTTACAATTTCTTAGTTTAATTTAGATTGACCAACAATACTCTTTTCTTACTCTGTATATACGTGGAAATCCAGTTGCGTATAAATACAAAAGTTTAATCAGCAATTGCAAAGACTGCAGTAACTCTTCCAATTCAGTTCGGACTCTTAACTACCAGGAGTTAGTCCAGACTGCACAGGTGAGGGGCGATCCTCTACAATCTGCCCTCTAGGTGCTCTTTGTAAGCTTGGGGCCCAGGCCACTCACACATCTGACCAACTAGCCATAAATTCGGGAGTTCCCACTACCTCAGCAGGTTTGATAATTTGCTAGAATGACTCACAGAACTCACTGAAAGCACTATGCTTAGGATTATAGTTTTATTATAGTGAGAGAACACAAATAAGAAGCCAAAAGAAGGAACCCAGAGGAAGAGATCTGGGAGGGTCTCAAAGGCAAGCTTCTGTGTCCTATGTATCACCCTTCTGGCACCACAATTTTTCTTTTCCATCATGGAAGTTCCCCGGAGGTGTCTGGAGTGTTTTTGAGGTTTTATTACATCTAGCTTTCTTCCCCTCCCAGAGGTCTGGAGATTGGGCTGACATGACCTGCTCAAAGCCCCAACCACTTGATCATATGGTGATTCTGCCTGGTCAGGCCACTTTTAAGAATACAGGCGTGCCTGTCCTCATCCTGCCATCTCCCCAGCATATAAGCTGTCAAGTGTGGTCCTGGACCCACCATAAAGAACAAAAGACAATCCTATCATGGGGAATTCCAAAGATACAGAGGTTACCTCCCAAGACTGTGGGCAGACCAGCCAACTTTTTCATTATACTGCAGTGTATAATTTAAGTAATATACCAAATTCTCCACAAAATATCTTGCCACACATTTGACATAAACTGAAAGTTTTGCATGAGTTATCAGTGTACACTTGTAGTTGGATCAAGAAAATCCAGACCAATCTATAACAGCATAATAAATTTTTATTCTAAATATTATACAACAGGACAAATCACTGAAGTATTTTGCTTTCCATAAGAAGTATGGTTTCTCACTACTAGCTTATTTAGCATGAGAAGTCATATATAACATTTCTATACACATTTAAAGCATTTCATTTTGCCAGCTGGGTGAGTCATTTCCTTTGCTACATGTTATACTTCTACACAAGACTTTCTAATTATTGTAGACTGGCACTAGGATATAGTGCCAATAAAATCATTTTTCTTTCATAATAATCAAACTTAATAACTTTTTGTATTTCCAGGTATCTCATTTTGAAATACTTAAGCTTTAAATTTTCAGAATATTTCCCAAATAATATGCTCTGTCATTTTCATTGCATAATTAATAAAACAAATATTAGATAATATAAAATCCTGCGTGTTTTAAGAATGAGACACGAAGTCAAGATTTTCTGATTAGCGTCAACATTTTTCTTAATATTACAATATGATATTTACACTTTTACCTTCTAATAACAGATTTATCAATTCAAAGGTCTATTGGCTTAATACATTACAAAGTTCAGTTGTCAAGAATTTAGTTAATACAGTAAGCACCCTGAAATTATAGTGAATGTTTGTAAACCAAAGTTGGTGCAAAGTCTCCACGTTTTCACAGACAAGAGTATAAAATTATGCTGCATTTTACTTCACAATTCTTTGTAAAATATATTAAGTTGTGCAGTATTGTATTAGTTTTCTATTGCTGTGTAACAAATTAGCACAGATTTAGGGCCTTGGTTTCTATAGGCCTGAAGTCCATGCACTGCTGAACTGGGTTCTCTGCTCAGGGTCTCATCAGACTGAATCAAGGTATTCAATGGATTGCATTCTTTTCCGGAGCTCTGGGTCCTCTTCCAAGCTCACATGGTTGTTGGCAAAACTCAGTTCATTGTGGTTGTAGGACCAAGGCCTCATTCTGTTGGCTGTTAGTTGGGGCAACTCTTTGGTCTTAGAGGCCACCCACAGTTCTTTGTCATGTGGCCTCCTCCATATACCCTTTCATGCTTAAGTCTCTTTTTAAAGGACTAATCTGCTTAGGTCTGACCCACCCAGATAACTTCCCTTTTGATTAACTCAAAAGCCAACTGATTCATAACCCATCACATCATATTCACAGGTTCTGCCTGCCCTCTAGTGGAAGGAATTATACAAAGGATGTACATTAGTGGGTAGGAATCTTGGGGACATTTTAGAATTCCTGCCTACCATGCTGTCCCAATTTGGTGATGGTTGAATTAACTATTGTGTACCAGAAAATCAAGTGAGATATTGGTGAAAAAAATATCAAATGACCTTTTCTAGTAAATGTATAAATTCACTACGTACCACTAACTGAGTCTTATAGCACTTACACTTCACAATGACCACCGTATTTCTTGGTGTGAATGGGATGGGTTTTTCTAAGAAACTGTGTTGAGAAATGATGTGTGAAATCTCTTCTAATATTTTTTATGTGTTCTTTTATGTTCTATCATATATAGATGTGTATATATATATATATATATATATGTATATATATATGTATATACACATATATATTTTAGTTGACCATGACTCATGAAATGGATTTCATGACCCGTGGTTGGAAAAACACTTTTTTTAAAGAACACATTTTATCTTAGTTTTCTGGAAACATTTTACCTTGTAGAAATAAATATTCAACTATATTTATTCAAAAATAACCTGAATTTTAATATGGGCAAAATAATAGGTACCGATGGGGAAATTTCTGTAGTAATCTTCAAAAAAAATTATTAAAAATTATTATAGGACAATCAGCAATACAATTACTGTCCTCAGGAGGGCAGCATCTGTTCTAGATATATTTTAGGCTTAACTTAAATGCTCTTAGAAGTTTCTAGTGAGTAGGAATTCTGACAAGTGAATTATTTAATAGAGTACCTGCAAATTACTTATGCCTGGCAATTCAAAAGTAGCCCTGTCAAAACCAAAAGGGCTATTATTTATTTTTTTGCCTGAACAAGGAGAATGAGTTGAATTCTTTTATTCCTTCTCTCCTCCCTCTTGCATTTCTCTGACTCCATGTTCTTTTCCCCTACTTTTTTGTTTTTGTCCTCTGGTTATCTGTGGCCTATGTCCTTGCATAGGTGGTATAGATAAGGCATAATAACCATTGGCCCTGAGGATGTGGGGATCATAAACATGCTGACTCAGATTCATTGCAAAGCCCCTCTCTTAGTTTCCACACTGAACTTAACCTCCACCAAATCGCTTACCACATGAGCTAACCAGTGGCTCTTGTACTACTTTAGGGAACTGATTTAACTTTCTTGACTAGTGTTTGAGGGAACTCCTGTTCTGAATATGTCAGCATGTTCTCTTATCTTCAGACTTCAGGGTGCTTAGGAGAGATGTCGTTGATGTTGATTCGTAGGCAAAATATTTGGTAGACAATTTGATGGTAGGTAAGATTTTATAGGTAGAAAGGAGCTAGCATGGTAGGGGTGATTAGATGTGTTTGGACCAAAGATGTATTCACCAGAAGGTGAGATGAGGTCAGGAAACTCAGGAGTGGGAAATTTAAGTTGATGAGGGACCCAGCAAGAGTTGGAAGAGACTTCAGCAGTGTGGGTTGCTAAGATCGCTGAATGCTGTAGTTCCAAGATGAAGAAGCAAAGGGAGATAGGGCGGCATAGAGATACAACAGACCTCCAGCTTGGCATTCTTCCTCGGGTACCAGGACCACCAGGAAGGCAGAGTGGGCCTGTGGGCTGCTTGGAAGGAGAGGGGCTGTGGATTCAGAAGGGTGGTGCTGGAAGAGGAGAGAGGACTCACTGTACCAGGGATGATCGACCAGGGCCCTGAGTAGAACTTGGAGAAGAAGAGCCTCTAGTCTGTAGGAGAGGTAGAACAACACACTGACTGATGGAAAAAAACTGACACTGCAAGAGCTTTGCGTCCTAAACAGTATTACTCGAAAATGCATGTTTCTTTTCTTCTTTTTTTCGTCTCATTATAAAACTCTAAACCTCTCATAAAAAATGTTATTATAATTAACTATTTAGCATTGCCTCTCTCCCTTCACATACACTATTTTCTAGTCCCTTTAACCTTATAAGGCAACCCCAAAGACTCATCCTACCTACCTGTTTGGGAACCAGCTTCTAGGAAAAACCCATCTGGACCCGAGCTCATCTTCACCTCTTTTCCAGAAACAGCCAGTGCATGGGGATTGCTGTGGCTGGGAGTGTCAGAGCAACCCAAGCGGTAAAACTGTTATTTCAGTCCTAGAAATGGAAATAGGCCTTTGTTCAGAGGAAAGCAGTTCATGGAGGGATGGCATATGTTTCCATAGTCAGGGATCCCAGAATCAACCATTTCTATCTCTCCCACAGTTTGAAAATGACTTGGAGGAAACTCTCTGGATACTGCAAATCAGAAATGAACCACATTCTGGAACTTGGATAGTTTCTCTCCTGTGAATGCAGATATTCTCCCTTTGATAGTGGAGTATCAGGTCTCCAGAAAATAACAACCTTCAGAAAGTTGAGAGATGAAAGCTAAGTTGCTTTGGTGTTGTCATAAAGGGTACTGCCGTTTATGAAAATAAAACAACCAAATTTTTCTAAATTCAGAGCATGTTCATTATGGGTATATATGTGAACATTAGGATGAGTGGTTAGTTGAATGTTTCTCCTTGAAATTTTAAAAAATGTTTTCCATAACAACACCTAGGAAAAAGGAACTTCTAAATAAATATCTACAAAGCAAGGTATATGTAAGGTGTATGAAAGGATCTAAGTACAAGAATGCTCACTGAGGTATATTTTATACTAGTGAAAAGTAGGAAATAATCTAAATGTACATTAATAGGAATATGGGTAAAAAAGCACTGGTATACAGAGGAAGGCTGTGTAGTAGTTAAACTGAATAAACTAAACTACATGGAACAACATGGAATAATCTCTAAAACATAATTTTGAATGAAGAAAGCAACTGGCAAAGGATATGTATAAAATGATAGTATTTATGTAAATGTTAAAGTATTTAAATGGTATTATAAATTTTTATGGTTTTTTTTATATTTATGGTAAAACTATAAAATATTTACAAGGAAAGGATGAATGCCAAATTTAGGATATTGATTTTCCAGGAGGTGGGTGATGAAGGAGGTGCAGACTTAGGATTGTAGCTGAAATGACAATGTCATATTTCTTTAAAAGTTCTGAAGTCAATGTGGCAAAATGTTAGCATCTATTAAATTTTTGTGATAGATACACAGATGTCTATCCTATAATATTTTGCCCTTTTTGTTCGTTTTGAAATATAAAAATAAAATTAAAGACGTGAATGTAAACATCTGAAAATGATGCCTCAGTGGACACTAAAGGGTGTCACGAGACTCAGTTTATCAGTTTTTAGCCTTTTCAGACAGAAACCCCATTGCATTCAATTGTGCTTACCCAAAGCTGTGTTTCTGTGAAATCACTGGGAGGAAGAACAGGCTGAGAGAGAGAGAAGAAATGTAAACAGATGCATCTTTGGCTGTCAAGAGGTTTATTATTTCCTCCTAAATGGACGCTCTTTGAAGGCAAGGATAGTCTTTGATCTTCCTGTACCAATATAGCACATCCAGCCAAGTATTATGAACCCAAAATTTCAATGACAATACTTTCAGTTGTTCTTCTGAACAGCTCAAAGCAGGTTTACAGGGATTACCTCACGCCACCTTACTGGGGTCCTGGGAATCAGATCACATTAGCAGCTCTGCTCTGCTAATCACAACAATCTTGTCCTTTTCAATTTGGAACTAGGAAGACTTTGTTCTAAGAAAGATGACCTGGGAAATCCTTTGGATCATTATTGGCTTGATAAACGTTGAGAACAGTGACTGTGTCTTTCTCTGTGGGATTTTCATAGAAAGAAACTTGCATTCTATGCTGCTGACTGTGGCAAAGCCTTGCCATAGTTTCCCTTGGTGCCTGCCATAAAGTTTCTGAGGGTTTTCATAGTTTCTGTCTATAACCCAGAGTTTAGGGGGTTCTTTGAAAGATGTATTTACTGAGAGGTGCGTCAAGGTGATTCAGGAAAACTAGAAGAGTTACTTTCTTTCTTCTGTGTCTGTGCTTATCAGACACAAGGTTTTCATTCTCTATAGGCGAGAGAAGGCAGATAGTACCATTCTGTCAGAGCTGGCTGTTTACATCACAGGTTAGCCATTAATGGAGAGAGCCAGAGAGCACAGTAGGCTGCTTTGTGTCCTCTGCAAAGATCTTTCTGCCATTAGCATCCTAATTTTGGATAACTGTCTTTAAATTCACAGCAAATGGTTTGATGGTTTTCAAAGGATTAAAAAAAAAAAAAAAAAACAACCCTGGATGTTAGACTTCTCTAGGTTGGTGAGTGGTAGCCGGGTGGATATGGGTTCTGCCCTACCCCTAGATACTTCCCCAAGAAGATGATTTTGAAGAATGCAGGGAAATTAAAGACATCAATCAATAAAACTCTCCTTTGTTGGCTGCAGGTAGCTCTTCATGATGTTGGGACTCATCTCCATGGGGTCTGGGGCGCTGGCTAAGGAGGCAGACATGAAGAATGGAATCCCAGAGCTCTTATGGTGGAAGCACCACACCCTCTGTGGTTTCTGCTCTAAGGGCTGGGGGTCTGGCAGCAGGGTGGGCAGTGACTGGGAAGGAGGAAGAGTGATGATTTGGAGGAAGACGATGGGAAAGTTCTACTGTTATGGCTACACTTGTGACATTTTGGTGATACTTGACCTTTGATTTTGGTGAAAGGAAGGAGGTTTTTGAGCTCTTACTATGTTCCAGGCACTGCGTTGAAGATTATCAAATAATTTTTAAATCGACACATGAAACATGTAAATCGTTTATTAGTAAGTTAGTTTTTACACAGGAGAAAACCAGGCTTAGAGAGATTTGCTTCCACAAGGTCACATACTTAGTAAATCGGGGAGGTGGCATTTAAATCTAGGTTTGTACTTGACTTCAAAGCCATGTTTGTTCTGCTGTTCAACATTTGGACCATGAAGTAGCTTGTAATGCAAATGGGAGCACCCATGTGCACAGACATAACACACACTCCCTCGCTCACATTCCCTGACTGTGCTTACACTAGTGATTTCCAAAGTGTGGTACATGTTCCCCAGGGGCTACACAGTCTGAGTAGTTGAGAGTGTGGGAAGAATATATTAGAACTTTCATTTATATCTTCACAGCAGCTTTTAAAATGTCTACTTTGTGTGCATGTTGGTCAGAAGGAGCGACACCTACAGAGATGTCAACCCACGCCAACACAGGTGTTGGGGTCGTCAACAGAACTGTTTACAGGGTGTGGGAAGAAAGTGTTTTACTCATGGAGAGAAAAGACAGTGCACGGTCAGTTTCCCTAGTGGGCCTGGTTCCTCCTAGCCAGCCGGTCTCAATCCCTGGCTGACACAGGGAGACTTTCTGTGTGCAGCACCCTTCATTTGTGTTTGTGTGCCGTAGTGAGGAACCCTGCTCCTTCCCTGCCAGGGGCAGGCATACTACCCTGGGGTGTGAGCTGGATGTCAAAGACATGCCCACCAGACACAGACTGTCTCCAGTGAAAATTTCCATATGCTTGGGATAAGAGGGGAAGGAATTTACCGGCAGTCCCCTTATCTACTTGAGGATTGTGTTTTATCTCACTAGGCTGACACATCTGGTCCTGAGCATAGCATGTATTTATGGGACACATGTTATAATATATGATATATATGTCATATATATCTCCATGATGCATCATAAAGTTTGGAGAGTGCTGATATAGACCAGAAGTCAGAAAATTACAGCCTGCAGACCAAATCCAGCCCACCACATCATTTTGTAAATAAAGTTTTATTGGAACGTAACCATGTTCATTTGCTTACATATTGCCTATATCTGAGTAGTTGTAACAGAGACTGTATGGCCCATAAATCCTAAAATATATATAATGTGGCCCTTTTCAGAAAAAGTTTGCCAACCCCTCATTTAAACCATGAAATAGAAGTAGACAATGTAAGTTTTGAAGCAAAAGCTTTTACCTTAAACATAAATTGTTATTTCATCACTGTTCTGCCTAGAAGAAGAGTCGAGTCCAGTAGAAATGGAGATAACAATCGATAGTTCAGGGTCTCATCCCAATGATCATAATTAACTTTTTATTTAGTACTTTATATTTCATTACCTAAACACACATCGTATCAACCAGTTCTGTATAAAATAGGTCACGATAACCAAGCAAATGGGTTACTACAGGTAAACAGGGGAAACATGCAATAATGAACAAAAAGCGATACTTTCCGTAAAAGCCAGCATTACTCCACGGCCTGGGATATGGCTCCAAAGCATCTCGTGTCCAGCCTTACTCAGCTGCAGGACCTAAAGAATTTGGGTGATGGGCTCAGCCTTGTTTGGCTTCAGAGCTAATCCTGACTAACTTGGCTTCAACCCCACCTGCAGGTGGTGTCTAGAGTAATTCTAGGGATTTTGCTGCCTGGGGTCCAGATTTGCTTTCTATTATCAGTGCTGGGATAAAACCCCAACCACTATCTACATGGCCTTCCTTATCCTTATACCTGGTAATATCCTACTCTGTCAAAGCAGTCCAGGACCATGATTAGACCTTTCAGCAGTTAAAGCAGCCTGGATCACAGCTGCATTTGCTACTTGCCGTCAGACATTGCGCTTTGAGCTGCTGGCCATCCCAGCAAGGCCAGGCTCCACAGCTAGGTGAGCCTCTCCAGCTCTAGGGCAGTTCTCTGCAGATCCGAGCTCACTTCCCTTTCTTTGACAGCCTATTTTTTCGGCCCCAGCTTGCCTTGCAAATGAGGACATAAGGGTTTTGTCTGTGGTCTTCCTAGGCTATAAAACCACGAGCTTCAAATATTTTAAATAAACAGAGTAGCAGAGCAAGCTGGTTACTAGATATATCAGTCACAACTAAGACATTTCTTAAATGATTAAGCATCTTGACTATGAGCCCAGTTTTCATGTGAGTTCCTGACAGCTTTCTCGATCCCCTCAGGAAGGAGCAATTTATAGGAAGTCTGAGCCCTCCTATCATATAGTAGTCAAAGATTACTAACAGCAGTGGCTGTCACTCATGGGAGACTGTGACCTTGCAATGCCACTCCAGGCCTCACAGGTCCTCGCCAGAGTCCCTGGTCCTGCCATGCTCATAGGGAAAGGCCCACACACTCTTCACAGTCAATTCAGAGAACACACAGAATTGCCCTAATACCCAGTGTGACATGACTGGGGGGGCTGAGCCAGCACTCCTTACTTAGTGGTTAAGGGTGACTGCAAATTATAACCTTTCTTTCTGTCTGGCCAACCCACAGAGGGAAAACTAACCATTCCCAAACTCCACTGGGATCTCAAGTCAGGTGTGCCAGATGTTGGGAAGTGAAGAAGGGCGAAAAGAGAGAGAGATCAAGGACAATCCACTAGTTTCTCTGTCTCTCACTGGAAGTTATGGCAGTTTCTGACTGTTTCCAAATTTCCTACTTTGGAACAGCTGGTGCACTTTGCCATGGAGAAGCTGAAGATGGAGATCTGGCAGGATCCAGAAGAACTGAGGGCTTCATGACAATGAAGTGACACCCTGCCTTTTGTGAGCCTAAACAGTGCCTGACTCTCAACTGATCTTCCCAGGGTAAACACGGCTGCTGCTCGCCTTCTCTCACTAAAACTCGCAGAAATTTCTTTTGTGGCCAATCCTACTTCAGAACCATGCTGGGAAGGGAATTCTGGGAAATACAGTTCCAGCTTAGCTCATTTGACCCTGTATAAAACCACCCTAGAAATAGACTAGTTTACTAAGGTCTACAATCCCTAGAGCCATAAATGTATATTTCTATTGAGACTTATTGATTCCAGGAGTCAGTAGACCTGGGTTCTTGTCTAGATTTCACCACCAACCAGGAGTTTGCCTTTCGGAAGTCATTTAAACACTCTGACCTTTAGATACTGCCTTTGTTAAGACAGACGATACCTCTAAATGACTTTCCAGCGCCACTATGTCATGACGCTAAGATTTACCTTCTTTGTATTTCTTAATTTAAAACAAATAGATATAGAAAATTCAGCCAGTAAGCATGATCTTTGATAAATGCATATATCTATATGCTGGTAATAAAACTGTTAAGTTTTAAAATATTTATTGCTTTAGAGATAAATACTGAAACATTTATGGATGAATTGATATGATGTTTGGGATTTACTTCAGAATAATAAGGGAAAGGGAAGAGCCAGGGAAGGAAGGGAATAAACATGAAACACAGCAGGCCATAAGATAATAATTGATGAAAATAATTATTGTTGAACATGGATAATGGGTATATGAGGGCACATCATTACTATTCTCTCCACTTTTGTATATGTTTGAAATTCTCCATGACAAGTGTTTAAAAAATTGCATGCTATAAAGTTTTGCTTGCTACATTTCACTTTTTCTTACTTTCTTTTAATGACTAAGAAAAATGAATGTAATTGCTCTGTTGTAAGATCACTAAGACCACTAGGAAGACAAAGCCCTCTGCTCATGTTATAATTCATATCTACTGGTCCCTATAAATCATTCTCTTCCCGTCCTCCAGATTGCAAGAGCCAGGGAGCTTTTGTTCACTTATACAATGGAAAATTAAAACATTCAATATACAAAATGCAATTCAATCCCCCTTTTTTTCAGTGAGGTGCTCAGCCTTGCCTCTGGCAGTATTGGTGCCCCAAGTTGAGTCTCTCTGGTTCAACTTTGCCAGAGTACAAACCTCCTGTCTCTTGTCTGTGTGTTGGAGGAAATAATCACCAAGCTATACAGGGTCAGGGAGTGGGTGGGCTTGGACGCCATTTCTTATACAGACCTGAATCTGTCCTTTTTATCAGCCCCAACCCCCATCTCAGTCTGACTTTCTGGGG
>JAQZBX010088580.1:0-12733 GCA_029593785.1 Cabassous unicinctus
ACAAAATCCCAGGAGAGGTAGTGGGCTGGGAAGGATCTGGGAGTTAGGGTGCAAGCCAGTACATGCAGGCACCAAACATAAACATAATAATGAGATGAATAAGAAGAAAAAGCAAAAACAGGGCCCTTTCTAGAGTCAGGAAAGCAGTCTGTGGTGGCAGTTCCAGATTAAACAACAGACAGCCTAGTTTGGAGTGGCACCATCAAGGCAGGTGCACCTCCCCACAGAATGCAACAAGCTCAGCTTGGGTGACCTTGTCAAGACATTCGCAATGGAGAAACTCAGGAAATACCTCTTTTCTTTCCCAATAAAGCATGCAATTTATCCAAAGTGTACAATCAATGGTATTTGGTATAATCACATAGTTGTGCATTCATCACTTCAGTCATTATTACAGCATTTTCATTATTTCAATAATAATAATAGGTAACATCTTGATGGGAGATAGAGCAAAATGGCATCAATTTAAGTGGACACTTACCTGCTCTCTCACAAAAAAACGACTGAGAAGGGACAAGATCATCCTGCCTGAGTGAGCTGTTTTGGGAACACACAGAGCAGGAGGCTTCAGGGCATCGATCTGGATAAAGAGATAAAAAAAACCAAGGGGATACTTACGTGGCAGGGGAGATACCATGATCACGAAGGTGGTTTTCCCAGGGCGAGGCTTATCCATTGCACTCCGGATGTGCTGACCCCTGCGATTTCCCCAAATGTGGGAAACTCGACTGCATAATTTGTGGTAGTGGGGGACTGCGTTCGCGTTCTCCCCTATTTAAAAAAAAAAGAAAAAGAAAAAGACCAAGGGAAAACCGGTACATTGACAACAGCAAGGAAACAGAATAAGAGGAACAAAGTGTCAAAAAGAAAACTTACCACAAACACAAAAACAGCAACTAAACAAAACCCTAGAGTAGAGAGGGAAAAACTAATCAACTGAGTAAAACCATCAAGATAAAGAGATGCCCAAACTCCAACAAAAAGTTATAAACCATACTAAGAAACAAGAAGACATGGCCCAGTCCAATGAGCAAACTAAAAACCAGGAGGAGATGCAGAACATGGAACAACTAATCAGAGCTGTCCAAACAAATATCATGAACCAACTTAATGAAGTGAAGGAAGAGATTAAGGATATTAAGAAGACACTGGGAGAACATACTGAAGTAATTGTAAATATACATAAAAAGATAATGGATATGATGGTGATGAATGGCACAATCCAAGAAATTAAAAATACACTGGAAGCACATAAGAGCATATTTGAACAGGCAGAGGAAAGAATTAGCGATGTGGAAGACAGTATATCTGAAATCAAACAGACATTAGAACAGATAGATAAAAAGATAGAAAAAAATCCATCAGGGACCTGGGGATCTGAACAACAACAGAAAACACACATACATACGCATTATAGGCATCCTACAGGGAGAAGAGAAAGGAAAGGGGACAGAATGAGTGTTGAAAGAAATAATAGCTGAAAACTTCCCAACCCTATTGAGGGAGGTGGATGTACATGTCCAAGAAGCACAGCACATCCTAAACAGTATAAATCCCAAAAGGCCTACTCCAAGACACATACTTGTCAAATTGTCCAATGCTCAAGACAAAGAGAAAATACTAAAAGAAGCAAGAGAAAAGAGAACCATCACACACAAGGGAAGCTCAATAAGATTAAGTGCTGATCTCTCATCTGAAACCATGGTGACAAGAAGGCAGTGGCATGACATAGTCAAGGTGCTAAAAGAAAAAAACTTCCAGTCAAGATTTCTCTATCCAGCAAAGTTAACATTCAAAAATGATGCGGGGGGGGGGGTGGTGGTTTGGACAGTCCATCGAACTGGGGGTAGGGTTGGGGGAGGAAGCAGGTGAACACTGGGTATTGGTGGGAACATGGGTGAAACTACAATGTTGAGAAAACCCTTTTGGCAATATGATAAGGAAGGGTTACTTGTTTAGGGTGTTGGATCTGGGGGCATTTGGTAAATGGCACACCTGGGGCAGGCTTCAAGAGAATGTGCAAGTGATCATTTTCTCAGAGTGTTCTGTATCTGTGGAGGGAGACCCACATGAGTGGGAAGGAGTTGGACTTCCATGCTGGGGAGGCCCAATATGTTCTCAAACAGAGGGGAGAGTGTCTCACGAAAGCATGGGTGGTTCTTATTAGGGGAGGACAGACTAGTGTGTCAAGTCCTCACCATTGTAGCAAATATCTATGAACTTTGTCCTTCAAGGACTGAAGCCTGGTGGTCGCCATGGGCTCTGAGGGGAGGGGGAGGAAGGAATAGAATACATGGAAGAGGGGGTATTTAGGGGGCAATGGAAGTGTTCTGCATGATCTTGCAATGATGGATCCAGGACATGTAAAATTTCATCAAAAAATTTATAAAAGTATATGTCCTAAAATGTAAACCATCATGTAAACCCTTGACCATGGTTACTAGCTATGTTTCCATATTTGTACATCAGTTGTAACAAAAGTACCATCCACATGTAAAAAAGTTATTAATAGGGAAGGTGGAAAAGTGGGAAGATGTTGGGTATATAGGAGTCCCCCATACTCTGTATGTAACTTTACTGTGACCTAAAAATTCTTTGAAGGCAAAAAAAAAAAGTAAGACCCTGGGGAAGAAATGAAAGAAAATGCCACTGTACATACAGGACAACAGATATTACAGTGATGAAATGCAAAATGTCAAAAAAATTTTAATATTTTTCATTTTTTAATACCCCTTTTTTTACTTTATTTGAGTTTTTCTAAATTATTATGTATTTTATTTCTTATGTTTAAACTTATCATTATTATTTTATTTTCCTATTAATCGAATTTGGCCATATTCTTGTCTTTATTTTTGAAGAAGTTTTGGATCACAGAAGGGTTACAACTGCGGCAGGGGAGGATCACTGATGTGGGGTGTCAGTGATGGGGGATACATCAAGGAAGTTCACCTGGGCATACATATAAGGTACATAAATATGTTCAAATGTTCTTGGGGCACTGCCACAAGTGGGTAGAGATTCACATAACAGCTGAAGGATTGCTGAATCCCCATCTTGGGGAGCTCTACCACATTCTCCAATGGAACAGCAACAATCCCCCGAGTACAGGGGCAATGACTAGTGAAGAAGGATGGTCCATTGATGGGCCCCGTGATATTGATGACTATGCTTATGAGCCTCTTGCTTTTGAATATTCAACTTGGCCTAGTGTTTTAGGGTGCCTAAGTATCACCTCCTGAAAGCCTCCTTGTTGCTCAAATGTGGCTTCTCTCTAAGCCAAACTCAGCATGTAGATGCATTACCTTCCCCCCAGCAAGGGACATGACTCCTGGGGATGAGTCTCCCTGGCACCAAGGGATTACTACCAAGCACGGGCTGGTGACACAACTGGAAAAAGACCTTGAATAAAAGGGGGAAAAGGTAAAGACAAATGAGTTCATATGCTAAGAGACTTCAAAGTGAGTCAGGAGGTCATCAGAGAGGTAACACTTATGCACATCTCAGCATGATCTCATAGAAGGCCAAAGTACACACTACCCCAAACAATGGGGCTCCTGAGAGCTCCAGATACACCCAGGTCCTATGGTCATGGCAGATAGCTCTGGAATTTAGTACCTTGCCAGTGGGCCCTACTTTGGAGATTGTGCTCCTGAATGTGACAGAGTTGGACTCAGATGTGACTTCTCTACACATGCCTCTTCTGTCCCTTTTATTTGAACCTAGAGTTGGTGCTGGAGATTGGTAGGTGTATGTCCAAGAGACTTGAATCTCTGGGCTGTCCATGTGCCAGCTGGGCCCTGAGCCTCAGCAGAGTTGCAACACCTACTCTCCATTTCATTAGACTCACCCAGGACAACTAACAAGGAGGTGAGGATGGACTACCACCACACCAAGGAACCAAGAGAGTCTACAACTGCAAGCAAGAAAGTCCCATCCATCAGCAATATGGGATCGAAATCCCCTCTCAATTAGAGGTGGGGTGGGCAGCACAATCCCAGAATCCTCAGGATTCGGGAATAAAATATGGACTAGAGTAGACTTACTGGTATTCTACTATAGACTTATTGTGATTCTAGCAATAGATGAAATTATATCACTGATGTGGAGACAGTGGCCACTGGAGGTGCTGAACGCAAGGAGAGGGAAAAAGAGGTGTAATATGGGGGCATTTTCAGGACTTGGAATTGAACTGAATGATATTGCAGTGACAGATACAGGCAATTATATATCCTGCCATAACCTACAGAATTGAATGGGAGAGAGTGTAAAATACAATGTAAACTATAGTCCATGCTTAGTGGCAATGCTCCAAAATGTGTTCATCACTTGCAATGAATGTACCACACCAAAGAAAGAAGTTGTCAATGTGGGGAAAATTGGGAGGTCTGAGTAGTGGGGCATATGGGAATCGCTTATATATTTTTATGTAACATTTTATGTAATCTAAGTATCTTTTAGAAATAAATAAAAATATATTTTAAAAATGATGGAGAATTCCAAATATTCACAGATACAGAGAAATTAAGAGGCTATGCCAATAAGAAACCTGCCATTCAAGAAATATAAAAGGAAGTGCTGCAGGTTGAAAGAAAAAACAGAAGAGAGAAAGTTGGAGGACAGTGTAAAAAAAAATAAAATAAAAACAGAAAGAAATAAAAACAACATATGACATACATAAACCCAAAGAAAACATAACTAATGTAAGTAACTCCTTAACACTAATAACACTTAATATTAATGGAATAAACTCACCACTCAAGAGACACAGATTGGCAGAATGGATAGGGAAATATGACCCATCTATAGGCTGTCTACAAGAAACCCATCTTAGACCCAGAGATTCAAGGAGGTTGAAAGTGAATGGCTGGGAAACAATTTTACAAGCAAACAACAACCTAAAAAGGGCAGGAGTAGCTATACTAATATTGGACAAAATAGACTGTAAATGCAAAACTATTTTAAGAGACAAAGACAGACACTATATATTAGTGAAAGAGGTAAACTTTCAAGAAGAAAGAACAATCATAAACATTTATGCACCTAAGTGACGTGTTTCAAAATACATGAGGCAAACACTGGAAATGCTAAGTGGAGAAATAGATGCCTCTACAATTATAGTGGGGTACTTTAATACACCACTGTCACCAATTAGAACATCTCGACAGAGAATCAATAAAGAAACAAAGACTTTTAATAATACATTAGAGGTTCTGGAACTAACAGACATATATAGAACACTACACCCAAATACAGTGAGATATACTTGCTTCTCAAGTGCACATGGATCATTCTCCAGGATAGACCACATGCTAGACCACAGAACAACTCTCAATGAATTCAGAGAGATTGAAATTATACAAAGTAATTTCTCTCACCAAAATGGAATGAAGCTGGAAATCAGTAAGGGCCAGAGAACCAGATTAGGCACAAAGATATGGAAGTTAAACAACACACTCTTAGACAAATAGTGGGTCAAGGAGGAAATTACAAAAGATACAAGTAACTACCTTGAAATGAATGAAAATGACAACACAACATAGGAAAACCTATGGGATGCAGCAAAAGCTGTACCGAGAGGGAAATTCACAGCCATAAATGCATATATCAAAAAAGAAGAAAGAGCTAAAATTGAAGACCTAACTGCACACCTAGAGGAATTAGAAAAAGAACAACAAACTAACCCCAAAGGAAGTAGAAAGAAGGAAATAACAAAAATTAGGGCAGAACTAAAGGAAATAGAAATTTTAAAAGCACTCAAAAAAATAAACAAAACCAAAAGCTGTTTCTTCAAGAAGATTAATAATATTGACAAACCCTTAGCTAGACTAACAAAGGAAAAAAGAGAAAGAATGCAAATACACAAAACAAGAAGTGACGAAGGGGATATCACCACTGACTCCATAGAAATAAAGAGTATCAAAAGAGGATACTTTGAGAAATTATATGCCAACAAGAATGATAATTTAGAAGAAACGGATAAATTCCTAGAAACACACAAGCAGCCTACAATGATGAAAGAAGAAATTGATGAACTCAATAGACCAATCACAAGTAACGAGATGGAATTTGTCTTCAAAAACCTCCCAACCAAGAAGAGCCCAGGACTAGATGGCTTCACAGGTGAATTCTACCAAACATCCTGGAAGGAACTACCACCAATCCTGCTTAAACTCTTCCAAAAAATACAAGTAGAAGGAACATTGCCTAACTTATTCTGGGATGCCAACATTACCCTAATACCAAAGCCAAACAAAGGCACCACAAGAAAGGAAAATTACAGATCAATCTTTCTAATGAAACTATATGCTAAAAGCCTCAACAAAATACTTGCTAATCGTATTCAACAACACATCAAATGAATTATACACCATGACCAAGTGCGTTTCATCCCTGATATGCAAGGATGGTTCAACATAAGAAAATCAATCAATGTAATACACCACATAAGCAGAACAAAAGAAAAAAATCACATGATCATCTCTAGAGATGCAGAAAAAGCATTTGACAAAATACAGCACCCTTTCCTGATAAAAACATTTCAAAAGATAGGAGGAGAAGGAAACTTCCTCAACATGGTAAAGGGTATATATGGAAAACCCACAGCTAACATCACATACAATGGTGAAATCCTAAAAGCTTTCCTTCTAAGATTGGGAACAAGACAAGGAAGCCCACTAACACCGCTCCTATATAACATTGTGTTAGAAGTACTTGTTAGAGCACTTAGACAAGAAAGAGATGTAAAAGGCATCCAAATTGGAAAGGAAGAAGTCAAAATTTCACTATTTTCAGACATGATCCTGTACATAGAAAGCCCTGAGAAATCTACAGCAAAGCTTCTAGGGCTTATAAATGAGTTTAGTAAAGTCGCAGGTTATCAGATCAATGCACAAAAATCAGTAGCATTTCTGTACACCAATAACGAGCAATCTGAGGAGGAAATTGAGGGAAAAATCCCACTTACAATAGCAACTAAAAGAATCAAATACCTAGGAATACATTTAACTAAAGATGTAAATGACATATACACAGAAAACTACACAACACTGTTAAAGGAAATCAAAGAAGACTTAAATAAATGGAAGAATATTCTGTTCATTGTTGTGAAGACTAAACATCATTAAGATGTCTATCCTACCCAAACTGATCTACAGATTTAATGCAATTCCAATAAAAATCAACACGGCATTTTTTACCAAATTGGAAAAACTAACTATGAAATTTATTTGGAAAGACAAGAGGCCCCAAATAGCCAAAGATATATTGAAAAATAAAAATGAAATTGGAGGAATCACACTACCTGATTTAAAAACATACTACAAAGCTACAGTGATCAAAACTGCATGGTATTGGCACAAGGATAGACATACCAACCAATGGAACCGAATTGAGGGTTCCGATATAGATCCTGGCATATACAGTCATCTGATATTCGACAAGGCCATGAAGCCTACTCAACTGGGAGAGAATGGCTCTCCAAGAAATGGTGCTTGGAGAACTGGATATCCATATCCAAAAGAATGAGAAAGGAACACCATCTCGCACCTTATACAAAAATCAACTCAAGATGGATCAAAGATCTAAATATAAGAGCCAAGACCATGAAGACATTGGAAATAATGTAGGGAAGCATCTACAGGACCTTATAATAGGAAATGGTTTCATGAACTTCACATTCAAGCATGAGCAGCGAAAGAAAAAATAGATAAATGAGACCTCCTCAAAATTAAAAACTTTTGCACCTCAAAGGAGTTTGTCAAGAAAGTGAAAAGACAGCCTACCCAATGGGAGAAAATATTTGGTAGCCATGTATCTGATAGGAGCTTAATGCCCAGCATATATAAAGAAATCTTATATCTCGAAAATAAAAAGACAATCCATTTAAAAAATGGGCAAGTGATTTGAACAGACACTTCTCCAAAGAAGAAATACAAATGGCAAAAAATCACATGAAAAGATGCTCAACATCACTAGCTATTAGGGAAATGCAAATCAAAACTACAATGAGATACCATCTTATACCCATTAGACTGGTGGCTATTAAAAAAACAGAGGACTATATGTGTTGGAAAGGATGTGGAAGAATGTGAACCCTCATCCACTGCTAGTAGGAATGTAGAATGGTCCAGCCATTGTAGAGGACAGTTTGGGGATTCCCCAAAAAACTAACTATAGATCTGCTATATGAATTGCAATTCCACTGCTGGGTATACACCCAGAAGAATTGAAAGCAAGGACACGAACCAATATATGCACACTAATGTTCATAGCGGCATTATTCACTCTTGCCAAATGTTGCAAGGAACCCAAATGCCCATCAACAGATGAATGGAAAAGCAAAACGTGGTATATACATACAATGGAATATTACTCAGCTGTAAGAAGAAATACAGTACTAACACACGGGATAACATGGACGAATCTTGAGGACCTTATGTTGAGTGAAGCAAGCCAGACATTGAAGGACAGATATTACATGACCTCTCTGATATGAATTAAGCAAATTGAGCAGACTCAGAGAGCTAGAGTCTGGAAGATAGGTTTACAGGAAATAGAAAGGGAGAAGAAGGTTGTGAGCCAATGCCCATACAGGCAAAATCTATGATAAGGTGGAATTGAGTCATTGTGCAGTGAAGGGATATAATGGGGGTGTAGTGATACTATTGGTTTGGTGGTGCAAATTTGACAGGGGGGTAGGGTGGGGAGGGTAGTTTGAATGGTCCATGGAATTGGGGGGAGGGTTGGGGAAGAGAACAGGTGAACACTGGAGATTGGTGGGTATGTGGTTGAAACTACAATGTTGGGAAAGCTCTTTTGGAACTATGACAAGGAGGGGTAACTGGTATAGGGTGTTGGATGGGGAGGCATTCAGGACAGGGTGCACCTGGGGCAGTCTTCTAGAGAATGTGCAAGTGATCATTTTGTCATAGCGTGTTGTATCAGTGGGTGGAGACCCATACAATGAGCGGGAAGGAGTTGGACTCTCATCCTGGGGAGGCCCGATATGTTCTCAATCAGAGGGTTGGGTGTCTCTCGAGAGCATGGGTGGTTTCTAATAGTGGAAGACAGACCAGTGTGTCAAGCCCTCAGGGTTGTTGCAAGTAACTATGAATCTTGTCCTTCAAGGAGTGAAGCCTGGTGGTCACCCTGGGCCCCGAAGGGAGGGGCAGGGAGGAATAGAGTAGATGGAAGAAGGGGTATTTAGGGGGCAATGGAAGTATTCTGTGTGATCTTGCAATGATGGATATATGCCACACTAAATTTCATGAAAAATTTGTAAAAATGTATGCTCTAAAATGTAAACGGTTACCATAATGTAAACCATTGACCATGGTTAGTAGCTATGTTTAAATTTTTGTACATCAGTTGTAACAAAAGTACCATCCACACATAAAAAGGTTATTAACACAGGAAGTGGGAAAAGGGGGAGGATGTTGGGTATATGGGAGTCCCCTATATTCTATATGTGACTTTACTGTGACCTAAAACTTCTTTGAAAACAAAACAAAATAAGTAAGACACTGTGGAAGAAATGGAAGAAAATGTCACTGTGCATACAGGACGACAGATATTACAGTGATGAAAGGCAAAACGTCAAAAAACAAAATTTTTCAAAAATATTTTTCATTATTTTTTAATATCCCAATGTCTTATTTTAATTTAGTTTTAGTTTTTCTAAATTATTATGTATTATATTTCTTATGTTTAAACTATCATTATTATTTCATTGTCCTATTAATTGTATTTGGTGATATTCTTGGCTTCATTTTTGAAGAAGTTTTGGACCACAGAAGGGTACAACTGTGGCAGGGGAGGATCATTGGTGTGGGGTATCAGTGATGGAGGATACATGGGAGGAGGTTCACCTGCGCATACATATAAGGTATATAAATGTGTTCAAATGTTCATGAGGTATTGTCACAGTGGGTAGAGAGTCACACAATAGCTGAAAGAGTATTGAATTCCCATCCTGGGGAGCTCTGCCACTTCTCTAATGGAACAGCAACAATCCCCCAAGTAAAGGGTCAATGACTAGTGAAGGATGGTCTATTGATGGGCCCTTGATATTGACAACTATGCTTATGAACCTTTGGTCTTGAAATTGCAACTTAGCCTAGTGTTGTAGGGTGCCTAAGCATTATCTCCTGAAAGCCTCCGTGTTGCTCAAATGTGGCCTCTCTCTAAGCCAAACTCAGCACATAAATGCATTGCCTTCCCCCCAGAATGGGGCATGAATCCCAGGGATGAGCCTCCCTGGCACCGAGGGATTACTACCAAGCACCAACTAGCTATACAACTGGAAAAAGACCTTAAATAAAAGGTGGAAGAGGTAAAGACAAATGAGTTTATATGGCTAAGAGACTTCAAAGGGGGTCAGGAGGTCATCCCAGAGGTTACACTTATACACGTCTCAGCAGGATCACATAGACTGCCAAAGTAGCTACTACCCCAAATAGTGGGGCTCCTGAGGACTCTGGAGAAACCCAGGTCCTATGGTCATGGCAGATTGCTCTGGAGTTTGGTGCCTTGCCAGTGGGCCCTACTTTGGAGTTTGTACTCCCGAGTGTGACAGAGTTGGACTCAGTTGTGACTTCTCTACACATGCCTCTTCTGTACCTTCTATTTGAACCTAGAGTTGGTGCTGGAGTTGGTAGGTATACTCCCAAGAGACTTGGATCTCTGGGCTGTCCATGTGCCAGCTGGGCCCTGAGCCTCAGTGGAGTTTCAACATCTACTCTCCAGTTCATTGGACTCACCCAGGACAACTAACAAGGAGTTAAGGATGGACAACCACCATACCAAGGAACCGAGAGAACCTACAACTGCAAGCAAGAGAGTCCCATCCATCAGCCATATGGGATCAAAGCTTCCTCTCAATTAGAGGTGGAATGGACAGCATAATCCCAGAACCCTCAGGATTGGGGAATAAAATATGGACTAGAGTAGACTTACTGGTATTCTACTATAGACTTATTGTGATGCTAACAATGGAAGAAATTATATCATTGATATGGAGACAGTGGCCGCTGCATATGCTGAAGGCAGGGAGAAGGAAAAAGAGGTGTAATATGGGGCCACTTTCAGGACTTGGAATTGTCCTGAATGACATTGCAACGACAGATGCAGGCCACTATATATCCTGCCATAACCTACACAAATGAGTGGGAGAGAGTGTAAACTACAATGTAAACTATAATCCACAATAGTGGCAATGCTCCTAAATGTGTTCATCAATTGCAATGAATGTACCACACTAATGAAAGAACTTCTTAATGTGGAGAAAAGTGGGAGATGTGGGGAATGGGGCATATGAGAATCCCTTACATTTTTTATGTAACATTTTATGTAATCCAAGTATCTTTTAGAAAAAATATATTCAAAAATAATAATAATAAACAAAAAACCAGACAAGCAAGAAAATTCTTCTCCTCTCAATTTCTCTGTTTCCCCTGCTGTACATAGGTGCTATTTCTGGCTATTCTTGCACAAGTATTTATTTGTTTATTAAGCAGTTTTATTGATATATATGCAATACCATATGATCTATCCAAAGGGTATAATCCTCTACTGTAAAATTGTAAAATAAATAGAAAAACAGCTTGAAAGAAATTAAAAATTTTAAAAGAGAGTGCAAAAATAAAAATAAATGAATAAATAAAAAAGACTAAAAAAGAGAGTGCAAGGCCAGTTTAGATTTAATATAATCAATTATCAAAAAAATAGATAACATAGCAGCAAACATTTATAAATGTAAATAATAATTCAAATATAATAGAAATAAACAAAATAAACACTTGCTTTTAATTGACGAGGGCTGGAAAAGAGATATATTTTTGGATACTTTATTTTTCATTAACCCTTTCTTATTCATTCTCTTTAATTAAAATAATCTATCAGGATCAATAATGATTTAGCATGACTACTGTTGAACAAGATTTTGAGTTTTTCTGCCTCATAACGTTATGAGCTGGCAAATTGTTATCTGCTGTAATTCATTCCAGTAAGATGTGAAGAATTCCCAAATTCTTTGATTATCCAGAAAGAATTATGGCTTAAATGGAAAATAACTAAACCAATAATTTATTTCACTTTTAGAGATTATTATGTCCAATAGTTAGAGCTGTAATATAAAATTTATGAAGTAACTCTTTTAATTGCATCATACAGGTAAAATTTGTGATTGATGGTTCCATGCTGTTTTTATCTTAAATTATGGATTACGGATGGGAGGGGGCACCATAGTCTTTCCAGTGCTTGGAGCCTCTAAATGTTGTAATCAGGCTCTGACAGTAGGCGTGCTCTCGACTCCCCTCTCCCAAGGTGGGCAGAATCCACTGGGAACTGGGCTCATAACCTGGCTTGGCAATCAATTGAGGGTTGTAAGGCAGAAGAGAAGGGGTGCGCTTCCAGGCACAAGGAGTGTTTTCAGGAGGGTGGTGCCAGCGATGGAGAGGAGGGTTTTGACTTGGGCCAAGATCACACCATGCAGACACTTCAATGCCAGTAGGCCTTGCTGTCAGAATTGCTCAGGAGATGGACAGAATGTCTCTGATGCCCTCCCTGCATTACGAGTCAGCTGTGGCCTTTAAACGTCAAGGGCCTGGAGATGGTGGACGGCTGCCTGTAACAGTACTCCAATGGGCATTTGGTAGTGTGCACAGGAGCATGGAGGAGCATGCTAATTTTGGGTCACAAGCCAGGAGGAAGGAGAAAATCCTCTGACTTTCAGCTG
>JAQZBX010088581.1:0-12734 GCA_029593785.1 Cabassous unicinctus
CCTCCCCATGGCTTTCCCACTGCCTTTTTTTAATTGAAGATGTTCATGTCTGTATTCATATATAATTTTTTTGTTTTGTTTTTTAGCTATATTGGCAGATTTGAGTATAATATTTTTACTAACTTTTTTACAACGAATGAGGACAGGTTTAGTATTTTTTTAATGCATTGGACAGTATGGAGTTAATCTGTTTCTTAAAAGTTTGAAAGAATCCACCAGTAAAATGATTTAGTCTTGGAATCTTTCTAAGATGTAAACTTTGATAGTTTTTTTTCCTACCATCATAATTGATCTCTTATTTCCTGTGCCATACTTTCATAATTTACATTTTCCAAGAAAACTTCAATTTGTTGAGATTTTTCAATTCATTAGCACAGGCAGATATTTTAAATTAGAAAAAAAAAACAAAACCAAAACACTGTGTCAGTGTTTGAATCCCCTTTCTTATTACATCTGTTATTTGTTTTCTCTCATTCTTATTATTTACAATAATAATATGGAGAACTTTACATTTAAATGGGTTTTATTGCTCACCTTCAGCTTTTCCATTCTCGAATTCTTCATTTTGATTCATCATTCAATCAGGTGGAGTATGTTTTCATGTAACATTTTCTTTTCTAAATGATACGTGTTATAATTTTAGAGTTCATGTAAATCTCAAAATGTCTTTCCATTACTCCCTATTTAGACAACATATTGGTTGAGTATAGAATATCTGGCCACAGCCATTTTCTGCAAACTCAATGGATTTTGTCTTAATGTCTTCTGTTCTTGTCTTTGTGTCTCAGATATGACCTGAGGCTAGTCTGGGTTTTATTTCTTCACTGGTTACTTGTTTTTTTGTTGTTGTTGTTTTTATTTTTTGCTTTTTCTCTTGCCTGAATATTTGTGGATTTTTACAAGCCCCTTTAGATAAGGGCCTTCAAACCTAATGTATTGAGGGGGGTGTGTGTGTGAGACAGACAGAGAGAAAGGGAGAGAGAGAGAGTGGGAGGGCTTGATTGATTCAGAAAGGTCGGGAACAGGTACTCGTTGTCTTAAAACGGATCTCCCGTACAGTTCACTAGGTTTCTCATCCTTAGCACTATTGACACTTTGGGATGGATAATTCTTTTTGGTAGGGACTGTCCTGTGTAGTCTAGGATGTTTAGCAGCATCCCTAGCTTCCACCCACTAGACACCAGTGGCACTCCTCTTCTCAAGTTGTGACAACCAAAAATGTCTCCAAACATTAGCAAATATCTCTGGGGGGCAAAATCTCCCCTGATTGAGGACTGCAGTAGAGGGTGGCATGACTGGTTGTTTTGTGTGAACTCAGGTGAAGGAACAGAGTATCTTCCTTATCTTTTTTTCAGGTTTACTGTATTTCAGGCAAAAAAAAAAATAGGCTTCAGGTTGTGTTTTTCAATTCTGCTCCCATGGATATAATTGACAGAAATCCCTCAAGGTTTTAGCACATTATCAAATTGTAGTTAATGTGTTAGTGTTTGAGTTTTTCTTCAATAGTTTTTTACTGGTATTTTAGTGGGAATCTGGGAGAAGCTGTGTCAGGCATTGCTAGCTAGCTGCTATTTTTATACCAGTTCTCTTTTGTTGTGAGTTTTTTCTTTCTGTACATTTTTATATTTGAACTCTTTAAAAAATAATTCTTGTTTCTTAGGGGAATTGTTGTGAATATATATGTTGGTGATTCAGGTGAATATATCGCTGGTTCAGGTTGTAATTTGGGATGCCCAATGAAGTAGTTTATTCTGGGCCACACTGAGAAATAGTCCCTGTGCAACCTTAAATACATGTGTTCACCTCTTTTAGACCTCACCGACACTTTGTTCAGGCCACATGTGCTAATGACGGCTGAACTGAGCTATCGGCTTGCAGCCCACACCTTGTCAATTCAGAGCTCCAGCAGTGATGAAAATCCCCTCTAAATGCAGAGAAACGTGAGACTCAATCGAAGTATGGTGTGAAAACAGTTTGGCTGCATACCCTTTGCCCAACTTCATCTCAAGAGACTCGAGAAAAATACAGAAACACCTCCTTTCCAGTATTGTTTATTTTCATGTCACAAACTGTTGTGGAATGAAAACAGGACCCTAGTGTAGCTCTAGCTGTGAAAATACAATTTTTACTTCTTCTATTTTAATCCTGGAGAGGAAAAGTTCCAACTAATCTGCTAAAGCCACCTTCTTTGAAACCTTTCAACTGCATGGTTTAGAAACAAGGATGCGTCCAGAATTTAAGATGTGTTAGTTCCTAGCCAGAGCAGAGCAATCTCAGAGGGTTATCTAGCACTTTCTTCTTTAATGCTGTAGTGGGCCCTTTTTGGGGGAATGGCAGATTTCCATTTTTTTAATTAATTTTTATTTTGATCAAAATGACATTAAAAAATTCAATTAGTTCTAAAAAGTATATAATGAAAAAACAGCAGTCTCCTGCCCACCTCCCCAACCCCATCTTGCTCCCTAATACTTTTATCTGTTTTTTATATTTACTTACATATTTTTGAATTATATCCTTATAGTACTATTTTTTTTTATTAAATTAGAGAAGTTTCAAATTTACAAAACAATTATGCATAATGTGCAGTATTCTCATCTACTACCCCTGCACCACCTTACATTGCTGTGGAACATTTGTTACAGATTATGAGAGAACATCATCAGATTATTACCTCTAAGTATGGTCTATAGCATACATTTTGGCATAATTTTTTCATACTCTCCTATAATTAACACAGTAGCTTCTTGATGCAAGAATCTTAAAATGCTATTTTTAATGTCAATTTAGACATGGTCTTCTGACTTCCTTTTATGGTTTCTGAGGGTTTGGGTCTCGTATTTTATTTCTCCCCACATTTTTCCTCTTCTCTCATTTTGCCAATTCCTCTATCTATTATATATCTATAATGTTTTGGCTATCTATAAACCTATAATATAGAATATGTATTCATCTATTTTGTTCATATATACTTACAACTTTTTTGTTAAATCCATAATTATGTTTACATTATTATGACTATGCAACTATATTTCATTGTTGAGCCAGATAGGAATTCTATATTTTGTGCACTTCTTAAAAAATTTTTATAAAATTTGGGATTAATAATTTCCTCATCTTTTCATTTATTTAATTTTCTATGTGCTAGTCATAAGTTTTCTTTTCACAAACTCAATCAAACCTGTCCAATAGTTGCCCATACTATTTTCTAAATGCTCAGATGAGTCCGATCACCAAGCTCCTTCCTGAAATCCTCCAGTCTACAACTCAAATCTCCTCGCTCTCCAGCTGCTTTTAGCATATTAGGACTTTTTTCTGCCACTTTCATACATTGTTTCCTCAATCTCCTGAGTATTGTCTTCATCTTTCTTAGTTTACCTCCTTGTTTAGCTTGAACATATCCTTCAGAATTGCTCTGAAAATGTTTTTTATCCTTTCGTATCTGAACAGGTCATTTGTACTTGACTGAAACTTATCTGTCTTCCGAAACTTGAAGACATTGTTCCAACTTTTAGTTGTCAGTGTGACTATTGGGATGTCTAATGACACTGCGAATTTCCTAATTTTCTGTTTAGTTTGGTTTGCTTCACTGGAAACTTGTAAAAATCTTCTCTCTTATCCCTGGGTTTCTGAAATGGCATGTGTTTTAAAATTTTATTTTATATATTTACTTTCTGTGACACTCATTGCCTTGGGCACTACATGGATATTTTTAAAATAAAATTTTATTGAAGTATATCATACATACATGCACATATATACACAGAAAATATATAGTGAAAGTTATGAATTTACAAAACAAACATGCATATAACCATGCAGTGCTCCCATACATCACCCCACCACCAACAAACACCTTGCATTGTTGTGAAACATTTGTCACAAACTATGAACTAATTATAGACCATATCTTATACTTGGTGTTCCATGAGTATTTTATTCTAGATTTTGATGTCCTCTGTTCTGATAAAATTTATCTTAGTGCTTTTTTGATCATTACTTCCTCTCCATTTTATCAATTATCTTTCTTAAATGCTCATTAGTCAGATGTGAGAACTCTTGAATGGATCTTCTTTTTTTTTTTGTATTCTCTTTCCTCTTTTCCATCGCTTATATTTTTGTTCTTCTTTGTATGTGATTCCTCAACTTCATCGACCAACCATTTTACTGATCTTTTTGTTTTATTTTGGCTTTTATTTTCTAAGACTTATTTGTCTTCATAGCAACTGCTCGTTTTTCATGAGTGAAGTATCTTCCCGTCTCTCTGAGGATATTTATTTTAATTTTAGATATTTTCTTCAATTCTCTGCTTTGCCTTTATTTCTGGATCTCCTTTTTGTTTGTCGGTTTTGCTATCTCATATTGCAGCCTTAAGAAAGTATATGAGTCTCCAGGCCATCTGTTCATATTTTAATGTGAGGCACTCAAAGATGATCAGAGGCTCCCTGTGAGTGGTTAGAGCCTGTTAATGGTTGAGGCCGCTGTAGGGTAGTCAGATGGCAAGATGACCAATTCTCCGGGGTCAGCATGAAGAGATCCCTTCTTAGATGCTCTCCATTTTCTCTGGAGAACATTTCCCCAATTTCCTTTTTTGGAGCAGAGGCATCTTCTGCCTGTGAATCCCACTCCTCATTCGCCCAGAACGGTGCCTCTACGGAATTCCAATGACAAAGCAGCACACATCTTGTAGGCACTGACAATACGGTCGTTCCTCAAAGCCAGTGTCCACTTCTTCCTCTGAAAAAGTATAGACTTGCTTGCTGAGTCTCCTTCTCAATGCTTTTTGTCCATGGAGAGTTAAATCTTTTGTACTCCTTAATGCCATTTTAGTGAGAACTCCAGAAAGGTCACAAAGGGAAACACCTGTGTTTGAGTCAGAGTTCTGAATGTAGATGACATTGGGTGGTAAAAGTCCATCAGCGTGGGGCCTGTGAAGCACGGTGAGGCAGGGAAGAGGAACCTGCAGCAACCACCAAAAAGGAGTAAGAGCTCATGGAGCTTCAGTGCGGGATTCAGTTTCTATGGAAAATAAGGTATGGTAGGGCAATTCCTTTCCTACCAATCAGGGTTGACTCTGGAACAGTCTGGCTTCAAGGTAGAGGGAAGGACTCCAGAAACTCATCTTGAAGACTGGGTAGAATATACTCCCTGTGAAAGGTCAGCGCCCTTGGGAGTCCTGGTCAACCATCTTCAGAGCCACTAGAGTCTGCAGAATCATCCTTCGCCCTAACCCTGCAGGAAACAGAGGCTGGCTGCTGTCTGAAATGCTGATTCACTAGGCCCCAGCGTTCCTGACCATAAAGTTGGGGAAATACTTTTAGCCTTTTGGGGTATATGATTGTGAGAAACATGATGTACACAAGTGCCCGAAGTCTCTGGGGAAAGCACCACCATTGACAGAGCACCTACTACGTGCCAGGCACAGTGCTAAGGGTTTCACACTTGGAAATCCTGTTCACCACAGGTTTTAATATCCTCCTAAGAAGATGGGAGCTAGCAAGAGCCCGGGCAGCATCCTGAAAAAAAATGAGAAACTGCTGTTGCTGAATAAATTGTTTGCAATTGGACTGAGAGAGGGAATCAGGAGATGAAGATAATAAATCACCAGCGGTTTCCTGTTGAATCAAGAAGGTTCCACTCAAGTCCCATGTGCCCCTGCCCTGGCCCCTGTGCACTCAGTAATGTGTCAGAGACTCAGGGAATTTTGTTTCTGGAAGGGACAAAACGCCTCCCTTTGTAGCCCTGCTGTGAAGGAGCTAGTGCACCGCACGCTTCTCTTCACACCATTAGTGTCAAATCTTCGTCAATATTTAAACATTCATTATTCAGAATTTCATTTCTCTGCTCCTCTCTCTCTCTGTCTCTCTCTCTCTCTCTCTCTCTCTCTCTTTTAACTTGGAGAAGGAAAGAAAAACAAGGTTAGCGACTGTATCCAGTATTTCTGCAGGAAAGAAATGAGCCACTTCAAAGCCGAGCTGATTTACTGGATAAATATATATTTAGGCATTTGGGGACTTTAAATATATATGATTTACCAGAGAAATAGGGGTTATCCTTCAGAATCCACTATGCAAAGATATATTGACACAATTTCAACTCTATGGCTGTGTCTCTGATAAATCAGACTGCCTCCTTCAGACCTTCAAGGTCCACTGGAGATAAAATATGCCCTTCTCGTCTGGGGAGGGCAAGGGGCAGGCAGACTTAGAAGTTCAGCCAGGTCTGCCTGGGAGGCTTTCAAATGGGAGGCATCTGTGCAGTACAGAAGGCCCAATTTGGGAATCTGGTTTGAGGGTTCCGAGGCTCTTGAGTGTGCATCTGTAAATAGTTTTATAACCCTCTGAGATGCAGGTGCTGCTTTGCCTAGGGGGAGGATTGGAGGCTGCAAACCCATGCAGGAACCTGGAGAACTGATAGCCAAATCTTCCTTTAGCCTTCATGCCTAGACAAGGCTTGGTCCCTGATTTAGTTTGCTAGGCTGCGAAAAACAATATACCAGAAAGGGGCTGGCTTTTACAATGGAAATATACTACATTACATGCTTACAAGCTTACGGTTCTGAAGTCATGAAAATGTCCAAATCAAGGCACCACCAAGACCATACCATCTTCCTGAAGACCAGCTGCCGGCAATCCTTGACTCCTCTGTCACATGGCAAGGCACATGGTGGCATCTGCTGGTCTTTCCCTTCTCTTTTGGGTTTCGTTGGGGTTCCAGCTTCTTGCTTCCATGACCTTCTTTTTCTTGTCTGAATTCCATTCTCCTGTAAGAGAACTAAGACCCTCCCTGAATGAGGTGAGTCACATCTTAAGGTCCACCTTACAATGGGTCCACACCCATAAGAATGGACTAACTTTAAGAACACACTTTTCTGGGGTAGACACAGCTTCAAACCATCACAGTACCAAATCACAGCCACAAAGACTCTGGACAGGTCTTGCCATGTGACTTTGTAGGCTCAGGTGACCCTGCCACGGCAGCTCTTGTGGCTCCTGGCAGCAGGCGCTTTCTAAGGTCCCCAGAGGGGGCTTGCAAATATGCAGGCAGATGGGGAGGCCCCCAGCCTGGTAACTGGCTTGTGAGTGCAACATCCCATCACCTGGGAAGCTTTTGGAACCTCTCTGGCAGTGGACCCTGCAGGATGGATCCTGGCTGTGGGGCCTGAGTCAGGCTAACATCCAGAAGGAAGGACAACTGACAGGGAGGCTACTGAGTAAGGCTAAAAGAGGACACAGAATCCCTGAATATTTAAGGCAGAGAAGGAGACCAAGTGCTCACACAATATTCAGGCTGGAGTGAGCTTACCATGAGTATACCCCTTTCCTGTTGCCAGCTCACATCTTTTCCAGGGCCAGCTCTGCACTTGCTTCCTCCATGGCTATACTCTGAGCTCATTCTTCTAATCCTATCAGGGTTTGGAGCCCCAGGGCCTGAGCCTTGGGGTTCTGCTGCCCATATGGAGTGGGCAGAGCTTGTGCCAAACAGCCTCTACCTCCCCCTGCCATCTGCATCTCTCTTTCCTTGGGGAGGCTGCACAGAAGTCCACATTCACCCCTGATTGTGGGGGGCTGTGGTATCTCTTGCCTACAGGGCTTCATCTGATGCCCTTTTCCACTGAGGGGGACTGGATTCCTTGCCCAAAGAATTGGAATTTCACTGCCTAGTTCCCACAGAAGGGAAAGCTAGAATAGCCCAGGGGTTAAAAAAAGAAAATCCTCTTTTTTTCCACACTAGTATTTACGATAATTACGCGTAATGGTAAATGGAACTGGGAAAAGCGAATTACCTTTAATTAAGGGGTGTTTTATTCTTAAAGTACATCTCAGGGAGCACATCCTTGGGTTATTAGAGAGGGAGGTTGACATCCAGCAGTTTCTGTGTTTCAGTGGGTGCTCCTGCTCAGGGCCCTTCCACTCACCAGCATACCCTTCTTATATCCTTTTGTGTGGGTCTGGCGCCAGTTGCTGGGAAAGACTGGGCTGGTTGGAAAGCTGCTATCTCTTGGCTTTGAGATATTATTTCAGCTTCTCCTGACACCACAGACATCCTCCCACGATGCCATGAATCATAGACCATTCCCAAGCATATGAGTTTATGGCGGGTGGCAGGCAACTGGCCTGGGTGGGGATCTGTCTGTAACATGCCAGCACTTTGCTGTCCACCAGGAAGAGCAAATCATGTCCTTGGGAGGTTGGCTCATGGGCTTGCCAAAGTATCTGGTCTGGCCAGGTCTGCCGGTTTGAGGAAAGGAGAGGCACGAGGGCATAGAAATCCCCTTAGGAGCTAACATTTCTTTATCTTTCTTTCCATCCTTCCTTCCTTCCATCCAACCATTTATCCATCCATTCACTGATCCCATATACATCCACTGAGTACCCTCCAGTGGCTGCCTGGCTCTGGGCTAATTGTGAGGACACAGAGGTGAGAAGCCATCTGACCTCCCAGGAGCCCCCCATTTAATGGGGAAGGCAGATAAGGCCATTGTCTTAGATATCGCAGCATGGCTGATGGTGCATGTCTCCGGATGGACAGGTGGATCAGTGATGCCAGGGAGGCTGGGGCCACACAGGCCAAGCTGCTAGGGGTTGCTTGAATTTGACAAGGAATGAATTGATCTGAGGAAAAGGTGGAATTGGCACACACCTCTCCAAACTGGTCAGGATGGAGGGAGCAGGCCTAGATGGCCCATGAGGGCAGCAGGCCTCTCACGGCTTTACCATTCGGTGCCCACCTTTGCCAGGTGGATGCCCTGCTGTATACAGATTGCTGTATGCAGATTACTGGGCCTGGTGAGGTTGGAAGATATGTATACCCTGTGGGCTGGCATATCCAGGTGCTGCCATCTTCTACACCCCCCACCCCAGACCTGTGTTTAGGGTCCTTCTAACTCAGCAACTGTGAAAGTGTCACTGGTGGGTGTCCTGGTCCTAGCCCCCCCACCCCCACACACACACACCCAAGAGCTGGGATAGGTCCCTTAGCCTCTCTTAGCAGTTGAGTCCTTATACCTGTTTAGGAGACATCTAGAATAGCAGGTCGTGCTGATGACTGGCGGCCAAGTCAGGAAATCCAGACGTAGAAGCCACAGTTGGGCTCTGTGCGATGGACTGCAGTGGCCAGGAGCCAGGGTTGCAGAGGTTTACAACAGCGGGCAGCAGGGCTTGATGAGCAGCTCTCTCCGCCCCTGATTGATCCAGGCAGCTGAATGCCCAGCCAAGTGGGCAGGACCGGAGCGGTGGGTTTTGTAACTAGCCCGTGGAGAAGAGGGATGGATTGTTATTCTGTTATCAGACATTCTCAAGACACGAGGAGTGTCCTGACCTGAGCTGTTGCCACCCGCACACCAGCTCTGTCCTGAGAGAATTAGCGCGTGCTGAGGAACTAAGAGTAAACTCTCAGGCCGGGATGCAAAGTAGAGGGTTTTCGGTGCAGCGAATCACTCTGAGACTCAATCTTTCTTTGCCCCAGATGCACACTGAAAATGAAAAGTCTGCTCTTTGTTTCAAATCTCCACGAGACAGGAGGAATATTAGGATGAGACTCTGGCCTCTGGGGAAGAGTTGATAGAATTTTCAGTGGTCTTGGCCTTGGAAAACTGGAGAAGGTTCAAAACCTCAGGGTGATATCCCTTGAGGACATATTTTGTGCAGAAAAGCTCTCATTAAGTATGTAGGGGAGAAAATGACTGGCATTGTATGAATTTTATTTCTAAAGGTCCTTGGCTTTCGCTCCCAACATAAAAAATGTTAGAAAGAATTTAGAAATCACGCAGACTAAGTCTTGTTTACAGAAGGGGAAACTGAAGTCCGGAGAGTTTAGGTGACTTGTTCATGACCAGGGACAGCACCCATTTCTCACCTCCTTTGCCAACACTGCTTTCTACACAGTCAGTACTCAGCAAACATTGGTAAAAAGGGAATGAATGAACCAGCTAAAATTTGGGAATAAATAGCTCCTGGTGTTCTGAGCGCCCTCCCCTGGACCACAGTGTGGTACCTCCTGGAATTTGCTTTTCTGGTCCAGAACTGTCATGATGTCGAGAAGCACACAATGCCTGCAAAGCCTTCTGTGGCCCATAGAAATGTCGGTGTGGTGCTGGGGTGCATTGCCTTCCTGGAGAGCTACTTCCTCAAATGAAACTTCTCAAATGTAAGCACACCAATGAGTTTTGTAGAAAGAATTCCAGGACTTTATCCTTCCCTCACAGCCTTGAACAGACAACACCCTCTGGAATGGAAAAGGAAGCTCCAGACTGTCAGGTATGATGACCAAGAAGGTAGAGATTTGGAGCTCCAGATTTGAGGCCCTCAAGATCAGGTTGTCAGACAAAATACAAGACATCCAATTAAGTTGGAACTCCAGAGAAACAACAAATAATTTTTTTTGTATCAGTATGTCCTAAATGTTGCATGGGACATATTTATTACTAAACATTATTCATTATTTATCAGAAATGCAAATTTAACTGGGTGCCCCGTATTTCTCTTTGCTAAATCAGTAACCCTACCTGAGGAGGACTGTTCTTGTTGGGGTAGTCTTGCTCATTGAGCTGGTTTTGCTGAATTTGCAAGGCAGCTTTCACTGGGTTGATTGTTTCCTCTTGAGGAATTGACTTGCCCAGGTCAGTGGCCCCAGGTAAGCAAAGTTCTGCCTTATTGTCTTGTCCTTCCAAATAGCAAGAGCATTCTTCGACTGCAAATCTGGAAATGCCTCATGACTCATCTCCCAATACCCTTCCTTGAAGCATTTAAGACAACTCCCCACACCAAACAACAAATGCTAGATTATTTGAATGAAAGAAGTCAACTCCAAGGATTTTCTTTTCTTGTTTATACCCTACTCTCCTTTCAAAAAGAATGTGGGCTATCTGAGCCCCTACATACAGTCGGTCTTTTTCTCTCTAGTCTTTTAACTGTTAGTGAACCATGCTCAAGTTTAATCCAGGCGAGAATGGGACTCTTCATCATGTCCAAATAGCTACCTCAGTGTGGGAAACCCTTCATGAAGCCTGGTTATGAGCATGGTGCCTCCCTAGGGCCAAAACCGGGAGCAAAGTCTCTCTGCAGCTTGAGCTCCCTTCTCATTCTTGCCGTGCCACACCATCTCCCCTGACTTCCCTGTCAGGAGAGGGCTCCACTGACCTCCCTGTATGGGTAGACATCTGCCTACGTGTCTGGTTTGTGAGGCTTGAGGATTTCCCACACCTGCTGCCCCCTCCCCTCTGCCCCACCTCAATACCAGAGATTCCCAAGATGCATTCCTTTGGCAGCATCCTTTTGTATCCACAGAAATTTGACTGCCTCCAGCATGGATTTTGCCTTGAGGCTGGTGGGTTCCTTGTACCTCAGATTTTTTCCTGAATAGACCCTTTCCTGAGTTAGTTCTTGTGGGAGAGGAAGAAGGAAAGAAGTTGACCTGCTTGCCCCCTGAAGGCTAGGGTAGGAGATGGACCATGAGTGGGAGTACAGAGGCTGAGCCATGTGGGCTTCATGATGATCCCGGGCCCAGCTGTTCCCCTGGAGTCTTCTGTGGGCTCACCCTTCCCAGATCTGACCACTAGGGCTGAGCTCATCCTGAGGGAGTCAGTCATTGATGAGCAGGTAGATTTTGTATAATGAATGTCCTTAGCAGTGAATGGATCAGCAAATGGATTCTAATTAAAACTGAAGTTGGCTCATTTTCAAATGGCAAATTTCAAAACAGCAAAATAGAGATCTGCTTAGATCCTAAAGGATCCCCTGAGAAGCTGGAATTCTTGAATTAGAATTCTGATATTGGTAAGGATATGTCGATTATGTGAAAAAAAAAAAAAAAAAAAGAGGGAGAGCTGCCTATATTTATTGCAGCTTCCGAGATACAAGGGACAGACGTTTCTGTCTATGTCACAAGCTTGGTGCGGGATGGTTTGCGGGGCATCTGGTGCTGCCATTGCTTCTGTAACAAATAAAGGCATGGAAGCCAGAGGGAGGCAAGGCCATCTCCGGCAGGGTTGCAAGTGTGGCAGAGCCATGCATTCCTGTAGGAGAGCGGCTGTGCCCGCATCTGCCCTGAGCATCGTGGTCCCTGTGGATAAAGGTCTGCATCTCATCTTCAGCAAGAGTGGCACCTCAGCCTGGTCATTAGCAGTGCCAACATGCTGCACAGCAGAGGATTTAGGGATACCGGCTTCGTAGTCAGGCCCGAGTTCTGCTTTTTTATTTAATCTCCGGCACATTATTTTGACTCTCTGAGTCTTAGATTCCTGGCCCATAAATGGAGGCATTTATGCTTGCTTCACAGGGTTGTTAGAAAGATCAAATGAGAAAATATGGGCAAAGTTCTCAGCACAATGCCTGCCCCTTAGTAAATGTTTAATAAATGGAACAGATCATTATTAGAAAATATATTAATTAGGTCTGTAATGTTTTAACACATTTGGCTAGAACAGCTAAAGTGGTGTCTTATAAGCTAAATTAAGCTGCCTGCTAAATTTGACTATATTCTTAGCTCATGCATTGCAGTATAGACTATATATTTCTTAGAGAGTCCCCTCCCCTCCCCACACACACACTTTCACCCTTTTTCTTTTCTTACTCTCTTTGGGCATCTCAGAAGCAAGGCTGAGTGTGAACAAGATAGGGCAGGAGAGGCCTGAGCAATGACAAGGGACTGAAGGCTGCTGTAGCACAGCGGCCCTCAGCTTGTGCTCCGGGGCGTGCATCCTTTCAGGGGTCTGCAAGGCCAGAATTATTTTCTTT
>JAQZBX010088582.1:0-12733 GCA_029593785.1 Cabassous unicinctus
TTTTCTTATTCTTGAGCTTTAAGATATGATTTCTACACATTATGTAAAAGACCTTTATCAGATATGGGTTTCTCAGGCATTTTCTCTGTGTATATCTTGATTTTTCATTCCTGTTACAGAGCTTTTAGTAAAACAGAAGTATTTATTTTCAGTAAATGAACTTCAGTAAAGTCCATGCTATTATTTTTTTTCATAAATTTTGCATTTGATATTGTATCTAAAAACTTACTATGAACACTCAGGACTCCTAGACTTTCTCTTATGTTTTCTCGTAGAAGTTTTATACTTTTGTGCATTACATTTAGGTCTCTTTATTATTTTGAATTAATTTCTATGAAAAGTCGGCATCTAAGTTGATTTTTTTTTGCATTTAATTGCAGAAACATTTGTTGAAAAGACTGCCTTAGACCTATTAAATTGCCTTTGTTGCTTTGTCAAAGATCAGTTGACAATATACGTATTAGTCAATTTCTGGGCTTTCTATTCTGTTGCTCTCTGTACCTATTTTATCACAATTATCACTTGCCTTCATGCCTGTAGCTCCATATTAAGTATTGAAATTGGGGTGTGAGCCACCCAACTTTTCCCTACTTCTTAAGTATTGTGTTGTTATTCTATATCTACTGTCTTTCCATATACAATTTATAATAAGTTTGTTGATATCTACAAAGTAGCTTGCTGGGATTTTATTTGCAATTGCAATGAAATTATAAATCATGTTGAGAAGAATTGACATTTTAGCAGTCCTCAGTCTTCCAATCCATATAGATATCTCTACAGACAGTTTTGCCGTTTCCTACACATAGATCCTGCACACATTTTAACTTTATATCTAAGTATTTCTTTTTTTTTTGCTGTTTTTTTTATTTTATTTTTGTTTATTTTGAAATTCCAGTAGTTCACTGTTAGCCTACAAGACACAATTGGCTTTTGTATTTAAACCTTTTCCCCTACAACCTTTCTGTATTGTTTATTCATATCAGGAATGTTTTCTGTTGATTCACAGAAATTTGCTACATAGACAATCATGTTACTGTTGAACAAAAACAGTATTCTTTTTATCTAAGATGTAAACTTAAAAAAAAATTCACATCTCTAATGTTTCTAAGAAGCAGAGATTGTGGGAAGGAAGTAGAATATGGAGTTCCAGGTGTGATTCAATGGATTTTGGAGTGAAAATGTAGAGGGAGCAAACTTGAAGGAGGGGGCAGAAGGCCATATAGTGAAGTGCTAGATCTTGGGATCTTGGAGCAAGATGTTCTTGTAAAGGCCAAAGTGTGAGGCCCAATAAGGTGCTCTGTGAGGTCATGAGGACTGGGTGCTGGAGGAGAAATGGATTCAAGAGCACTGAATACCAAGGTATTGGAGCTATCATGTGTGTTCTTATTGAAATCAGCATGAATCACAACAAATATGGGAGCAAACCAAAGAGCAGCTGGAGATGGAATTCACAAGGATGGAAGTAATTCCAAGGCCAGTAGATAACCACATGAAGCCAGGGCTATGTGTGAAGTAATGCTATGAGGATGAAAGTTGAAGGGAGAGAGATGGAAAAAGTGAGCATTGTCTGAAACTGACAATGAGCAGCTGTTAAGGAAACACCCAGGTTTTATGAGAGATATCAGAGAGGCAAAAGCTACCAGTTGAGAAGGTTTCAGGGGCATGCTCCTGGCAAGAATCAGGTATCAGGATAGGAAGATAAAGAAGATGTTCAGAGATGGGCTTGAGGGTCTATGGGATTTGCCATTTACTGACTGAAGATTCCAAAAGGCACAATGGAGGGAACTTAGGAACGGACAGGAGTGAAGTATGGAATCAGAGAAGGAGCTGCAGTGAGTCCAGTGGTTATAGGAATCCTGGTGTTGAGAGAGTCGACACAGGATTGCTGAGCCGCTGTGCTGACAAACACAGTCAAGAGTAAAGGGCATCTTGACTATGTCTGATATTCCCAGAGCAGAAAGTGTTTGTGAGAATGTGAGTGTTGGGGGATGGGAAAGGGTATAGATTTTTCCAGGGGCATTGACTCAAGGGAGGGAGGTCTGCCAAGTTTGAAACATTCTGTTTCCCCAGCCACGTTGTTCATGTCCTGTAGGGGGTGCTCTGATGCTAGAGGATGGCCTTGCTCTGACTTCTCTGCCTATCATATATGTTCAAATAAATAAGAGGAAATTCCTCACCCTCTCTGACATGCTAATGGTGTCCTGACCTAGGTCTTGGCATGAGAAGATTAAGGCTTATTCTCTGATGTAGAATTCCTTAATTCAATTGTGGACAATTTTGAGAGATCCTGACTTATATATTCATTTTCATTTTCTTGTAATTTCTATTTCATAAAACATATTTTAATGCCATGAAATTTAAAAGTGATGATTAACACTTTAATTTTTCACCTTGTTCTGACCCCACTTCACATTTGGCTGGAAGGTGTCAGTTCTAGTATAGGGCAAACAGGGCTTACTTGGTCACCTGAAACAAATGAAGTGATTTTCAAGTTTAGAGAGTGGAAATGGTGGACACACCAACACTTATTGCATCATGCCTGTTTTCACACCACTCTGAGCTGCAAATGGGGACATAATTTCAGGAAGCCTTAGAGTCTACTATACAAAAACAAATTTTTTAAATCAAAAACAAACAAATACAACAAACATGTTTATTCATAGCTCAAGGGCATATGCTTTGAAATTTACCTGTGCTTAGGGGCTGGGCTGGCTGGGCAGTGGGTTCTGTCAGAATATGCAGTGGGACTGCAGGAGACAAAGTGGTCCACAAGGCAGCAGCAGAAGGTGACTGATGGGTTTAGATACTAAGATAGGAGAAGAGGAGCAGTGACAATGTGCATCCTCTGTCAATGTGGATCTGCTCTAATCTAAGAATACTCAGGCAGTGTTATTATGAATAAGGAATCATTGATTAATTAAAAATAGAAGAAAACATATTTATTAAAATTTTCTTTAATAGGGTAAAATGTTTTTCAAAATTAAAATTATGTTTTCTAATGAATAGTGAAAATATTACACATAAAGTTAAATTTCTTGGTCACTTAAGACTTGTCAGGAGTTTGCTATACTTTTACTGTGTAGTATCTCGTTTCCCCAACATAACTCTAGGAGGTCATAGTGAAAAGCTCCCAAAGGAAGTGGGGCTATTAGTAAAGATGAGGTTCCTTTAATAATTATCAGTCTTCTGGGTCAAATAAAGACAGGGAGGAGCTTCATGTCCACATTAACTTGACTCTAAGTGACATATTGTATTTACAGGAAGTATTAGTAGGGGATCTTCCAACCCTATTGATGTGATTAGGGAGGAAGCAAGAAGACATTAAGCTCTTTGCTCCAATAAGGTCCACAGAGTCTCCTTCTCTGTCCTGGGTTACTTCCGTGAAATGTCCATTTGTGGTGTGTAAGGTGCCCCTGAGAATGTAAGACCATCACATCTGTCTTCTAGTTGCAGTGAGTGGGGGAAATGGACCCCGGTGTCTAGCGACCAGGGTACACTCACAGGAGCTTCCTGGACTGGCTGGATGCTGACATGGTGTCATACAAGAGCAGAGGACCTAGGTCCTTCTGTCCCCACAGACACTGACCTTGCACATCACTCACTTCACCAGCAGGAATTATGTCTAGCTTCTCTCATCCTAATTAACACATGGAGCAAAATATGAAATGCTTATGTGGCCCCTTGGCAGGTGCCCTCATGATTACTCCCATTCAATTCTGACTACTGGGTGAGGGCCCTACTTACTGCAGAGGAAGGGTTACACAGATGCCGCAGAGATGCAGAGGGTGGGGTTAGGAGGGCAGGGCTAGCAGTGGATGCCAGATTCCACTTGACTCAGGGATGTGGTCAGGGTGGCTTAGGCTACCATGGCAGGGCAGGTGAGACCCAGATGGTGGCCTTCCAAACCCCACAGGACATCTTGTCTAGACTCTGCATGCAAATCTTTCACATGTCCTTTACACAAACACTTATTTTACTAATATACCAACCCAGGTGTTCATGGACAAAAGATTATGGGCAATTTACGATAAAAGAAATTCACACTTGCAATAAAAGGATTTTACAAGCATGGTTTCCCTTACAATTTAAGCAATTGCAATTAAACTTGTTTGGGTGTGAAGATGAAGCTCTTGAAGAATTTCCACTACCTACCCTGAGCTTCAATGAAATTCTTATATTCTCATGGATATGGTGGTTCCTTGGTGTGGAGTTGGTCCCTGCTGGGCTCCCAGTCCCCCTTCTTATTCTCCAAATCCAGTAAGAAGAGCAGAACTTAAGAACCACATAGACAAGGCCCCCAGGCTCCCTGCTAATGGGTGATTCTGCCAGGGGTTGACATCTGTCTGTGACAGACCAATGCAACTTCCTCTGCCAGGTAGTGGGGATCATGGTCTAAACCTGCTCATAGAGCCTTGGACATTTCATAACTTATTGCACAATAAAGTCCACCATTTTCTGCTAACTCAGTTCCCAGAAATATCCTGAGCCATCCATGACTACTTGGGCTTAGATGGTTAAACAAGCTCCACCTATTACTATATTCAAACTCTTGGAGTTTGTACATGTGAGTTTGTGTAACTTTAGGGATAATATTTCTTATGTTATCTAGAATTACCTTTTCTTATTTAGACTTAAATCATTTCTTGATACAGAGATTTGGATAAGATGGTAAATTGTGAGCAGCAGATGTTCAGGGAAATGTGCAGTTTTAAGCTAGAGAGCAGGTCAAGGTGGACCAGCACACAATGCACATCCCTGATTCATTCCAGGAAGGGACATTAGTATTTGAGATTAGTTCTTCAGAACAGGCTGCAGAGTTACCTAATCCCTTGCGGTCACCTGAGACAAATAGATGATGTTTGCCTGCATTCAACATTTAAAGGGCAAGGGGAGAAGTTATTTATGAGAGAATTCATTAAGGATCCTACTTTCCTTTCTCTGGTGACATATTCAGACAGCACAAATAAGGCCTGTGGCTACAAGAGCAGCCAGTTACCTTTTCCTGCAAGATCATATCAGCTTGCAACCTTTGGAGCCTTTTAAAGTATTTGGGCTTATAGAGCACTTTTATCAGTACAACTTACTCTCCTCCACAAAACCCCTGCACATATGACTTGTGTTCATCATCTGTGAGTCTTGTTACCCTCATTGGTGTGTCGGATTCCCATTAAATCATTCTCTTTTAGGATGGGGACAGCCTTTAACTAAGGACATGGGAGAGCAGATGCCCATCTTCTCCTGGCCCTGTCCTTTGCAGACCTGACCCTGCTCCATTGGGGTTCTTGCTTATCTCACCTCTTGGTGATAAGAGGGGACCATCCTCTAGGTGGTTCCTCAGGGGATACTGGGTTCATACCCAGAGGCATCATCAGGCATCTGCTGTTGCTGACATTGTTCCTCAAACTCTCTAGCTCCCAGTCATGGAGATGCCTGTGCAGAGATGCTGTCTATATAGAGGATGGACCTTATATCACATTATACAGAGACTATTCACCTTCTTCCCTTTGTAACCAAAACAATTCAATTGTCTTTCTATTAGTGTCAGAGAAGGAAAATTCCCTAAGTCGACATGTTGGGAACCCTGTACCAGGTGTTTAGCAGTGGTGGTGGCAGCTGGGAGGGAAGCTCCTTTGGATGAGGGTGATTCTCCAGAGAAAGGGACAGTTCTGAGCCTTCAGCATCTAAACCTCTCAGTGGGTGATGGGGGCAGCAGCCAGGAAAAGGCAGCATGGCAGGAAAATGAAGAGGTGCTTATCAGGTTCAAAGTTAAAGAGTTGACCTATTATGATAAATTCTAAATCTAGGTTCTATCATTTTATATATATAATTGTGTGTGTTTGTATTCATATATTTACATTAACATATATATAGACTACACCTACACTTATTCACCTACACATATTCACATTTACATGCATATATGTACTCCCCTATATATACATATAATTACACACAGGCTCACATACACACAGTCCATGGATTCCTCAAATTAGTATCCATGGGAGGAAACCAGAATTTTCTTTTTCTTTTTTGAGAGAAACAGTGGGACAGGAAGACAGGAAGGAGGAGAGAGTCCCAGAGGGAAACTATTGAGTCATAGAGAAGAAAAACAAGATCAGAAAGGGAAAGTTAAAAAAAAAATGTCTCCTCAAACTAAAAGTCAAAAAAAAAAGTTCTTACTTTTTTCAAGAACTCTTTCTGTCTGTGGTAGAGGCCCTGCTCTTGGTGGGCCTGCTCACCCTCCTGTGGTCCTGAGTGCCCCCTGCTCCCCAGCACCCTCCTGCATTCTCTGGAGGAGAGTTTGTTTCTGTGCTCACCCTGACTTCCTCTCACTGTGTCACTTGCATAATAATATATTGCCATCTCCTTGGCAGTCCTGGAGCTCAGCAACAGAGAGAATTCATTCTTGTATATGTCTGTAATGATGGAGCTGCAGGCAGTAGTTCATGTTCCCATGATAACATATCACCCCCACCTACTGCCATCCCTTCCCTGGGGGTTGGTGGATCCATTCCCAGGAGGAACCACTGCTTGTGATGGAAAATCCAGAGAGAGAGCAGGTAGGAGTCACAATTTGTGAAGACTTCACCAGTTCTGGGCCCGAGCCTGCAGCTGCACCTAGGAAAGGATACTTGTGACATGGAAATCACAGTGAACACAACCAGTCACCACAAACTGTAGTCCCATTTCTGAAATCCTGGGAAATCTCACATGAGGGAGTCACCAACAAGCAGAACAAGAGACACAGGAAGTTCACAGTTTTCTCCTTTAGCGTCCTGTCTCCTTCAGACCCCAAATCTTAGTGAGAAGTCACACTGATCAACCCTAGTTAAGGCTTCTATTTCCCTATACATCTTGAAGAGAGGTTTGCATATGGCAGGATAAGGCAAGACTCAGGGTGCACAGGGATGTCTCAGTGCAGTTCTCTCCCCTATTTTATGATCCTGATAGAGAGAAAATTTAATTGGTTAATGTGTAAGAATCATTATGGATAATCCAGTAATGAAATAGAGTGTTCTAGCACTAGCATGGATTTAATTGGAGTAAGAAGGAAATATATATATATATATATATATATATATGAAGAAACTGAGACGATGGATTAAGAATTATAAGGTTAGCCAGGGGTTCTGTGCCTGTTTGTATATATCTGGGAAAAGTTAAAAGTTTCCTAAACTCACCAGGGAGGAAGCAGGTAAAGAATTACAAATATTATAGCATGTAGGAGGAGACCAAGATACTGATTTTGGAGTTGAGACAATAATGATTCTTTTACTGTCCCTAAATTTTCTGAAATTAATTTTAACTTAGATTCAAAGAGTCTTACAGAAATTCTCATTGTACAAGTGTCTATGTTTAAATTGAAGGAGTAATAATCTTAAAAAACTTAACCACTAGTACCACTTACTTATTAGATACATTCTCATTTGATCCTCTGATGTTATATTAGATGCTAACAAATGACATTAGCAAGATATACTATGCTGTATTAAAAAATGACCCAACTTTAACAATAACATGGCTTATTTCACATTTTCTATGGGGCACAGATTCTGTACTAACTTATCTTTATGGCTTTGGCTTAGTGCCCTTCATGAAACTGCAGTTGAGATGTTGGTCTGAGCTGTAGTTGCCTTCAGTCTGGACTGTAGCTAGAGAATCCACTTCCAAGAAGGTTTTTTCACAGGGCTGGTGAGTAGGTTCTTGCTTGTCATTAGATATCCCATGGTCATGAGACCTTGTGACCATGGTGCATGCTGGGCAGAAGTTTACTTCCTGCCACTCCCTGGGCTCAGCAGTGCAGGCTGCAGTGCAGGCCCCACATGCTTCCTGTCCCTCCATAAAGGGAAGAGAGATTGGCTTCTAATCCTCCCCAATAATACAGGTTATTTCTCTGGTGACCATGAGAATGTTTTGTCACTTTTTCACAGCCTAAGGCTCTTGATCCTGATTAGAGAAGATGCATGGGTACTCATAACTGCTGCCTGTCCCCATGCATTTGATCCCCACTTGGATGCCTTTGTCATATGGGGGTCTCTTGGGTCTCCTGCCCTGACCTGCTCTTTCCCCCAAGGACCCAGTGATAGCCCAAGAAAAGGAGCTGTGAGTATCCTTTGTATCTGGGATGCTACTCTTGGAATTTCAGGAATGGTCAAACTGTCTCCTGATTTCAGTTTCCCTAAGTCCACAGATAAATTCAAAGCATATGTAGAAATCATTTTATAAATGAAATTGTTGATATATATTGGGATACAACTTTCAGATGATGATGTAAAACAAATTAAATTTTGAAGGGAATGTATAATGCTTTTTCATTATCAACCTCTCCTGCTTGGCTCTAAACCTTGTAATCTATTAACAATGTCATCAATTTATCTTAAAGCCTTGTTATAACAATTACATATTTAAATTTTGTGTTTTTTCACCTCTTTTATCTTCCCCATGTATTCTCCCTCTCACACTCCCTTATTCACCTTCTCATAACAAAATATGCAGGTACTCCACAGAAGTATGGTTTCACAAACCACACGTATGTAACTGGTTTTTTAAAATTCAGCCACACCAAGGATAATTTCTTCATATTCCTCTTTGGGACAATCATTTTCCTCATTCTGTTCATCATAAAGGTCAGAGACTTCAGCCAGGGCAGCATCTTGTCCAGAGACTTGTCATTGCCCAGGACCCACAGCCTCCTGGCCTCCTTTGTGTCCTTGTGCTGTGGCCCACAGCTATTCATGGCCTCTCTGATCCTAGAAGACTGTTTAACTGATATAAAGTGAGAATCTTCAGTCCCAACAACAAAGTAAAGCCCCAAAATCATGCAGAACAGCAGGTTTCTGGAAGAGTTTGCAAGTAGGAGAGGAGCCACAGACATGGGCAGATAGGAAGCCCCTCCCAGCTTCTGGCACCTTCCCCCAGGGCTGGGCTACCATGTGCATGGCCCATTAGAGCCATCTCTAGGGGGGTTGTGGCTGTCCTCCTACTGCCCTCCCTCCTTGTTTCTCCTGGGCAGTGATGGCTCAGCTGTGGATGAGCCGGTTCTGGTGTTGTCTGTGTGGATGGTGAAACCCATTCACACAAACTGTGTAGTGTCTCTTTCCCATCACACTAGAAGCTTAAAACTCCTTCGACCCTTTCCCATTTTGAAAAGTCATTGCATCCACTGTGTGTGAATGTGAATCCTAATGCTTCTCAGAGGACCTGAGAGCCCCCCAGGCTCTCCAAATCTCTCCTGGTCTCCTCCAACTGTACCTCACACTAGAACTTACGGATCTCAGAGAAGGAAGCTGAGATGCCCAATCACACAGCTGCAGCCTCACTGTCTTTCACTATGAGGGCATTACCTTGGAAAATCACTTGAAAGGAAATCTAGCCCAGAATATCTCCATGGTTTGGCCATCTGGTCCTTCCTGGTGATGATGTGTAGACCCAGGAGGGGTCCTTTCCACTGCTGCAGGGACAGGGGCTGTGGGGATCACACTTATAGAGGGGGCTGTGCTACACATGACTCTCCCCACAGACAAGGGCCAGAGATCATCATGCTGAGCTGAGGGCCATTTTTACTCACACAGAGGAGGGTCCCTGAGCTCTGACTGGGGATGATAGCATGCTAACCACAATTCCTGCAGGAATCTTGGAATCTGTGCCTATTCCCACTTTATATAGGACCAGCTGCCACCTCATCAATCCTGCATTCACCAATGGTAAACTTGATGGTCCACACCTTGCACATATGGAGCCATCTGATGGCACAGTAAAAATACCTGTAATAAATTGTAGGGAAAAAAGTGTGGGTAATTATAAAGGAGCATGGGGACAATTAGGGTTCACTGAGAAGAGTTACCAATTAAATACATGGAAAATGATAACAGCAAGAAGAACATAAATAGGATAATGAAAATATTTGTAGTTATAATTGTTAAAGAACACTTTGAAAACTAAAGGTACCAAGTCACCATGTTAAGGAATTCTGGGATATGTGGTGTAGCGAGATTCTTCTGTATAATACTGGAAGGACAGACATATGATATTAAACATTTTTCAAGGCCTATAGAACTGCACAGAATGAAGGGTAAACTATAATGTAAATTATAGGCATTGGTTAGTAGCAATGCTTCAGCATTTGTTCATAAACTGTAACAAATGTGCCACAATAATCTAAATTGTCAATAATAGGGGAAATTATGCTTGTTTGTGTATGTCTGCATGTGGTTATGTGGGAATTCCCTATAATTTCAGTGTAATTTTTCTGTAAATGTAAATCTATATTTTCTCTAAAATAAAGTTAAAAGTTAAACAAACAAACAAAATTTCTGGGAAAAGTTGAGAGGTAGGTTGGGGGTGGCAACTCTTCAAATCACACATGAAAAAAATGGCTGAAAAACAAACTCAAAGAGAAAATCTTGAAAAAATCAAGATAAAATTGTTTGTCTGCAAATGGGTCAAGATATTGACTGAAATCAGAATTCTCATCCTGAATGTTTGCCTGCAGAAACATTGGATTGAGGCTTCTAAAGGCTGGCAGGAAATTTGTGCTTGTTTATAATCTTAAAACATCATTTCATTCAGAGGAAATCATATAAGCTGAAAATTTGAGGGGCGGGGGGAAATAGCTAGTGAAAATGCATTATCAGCTGTTATCTACCATAAGAAATATTAAAAGATAATTTTTGAATGGAAGGATAATGATTCTAGATGGAATGTGAAAGATGAAGAAAAGAAATCACTAGCAAATAGAATGGAATTTTGAATTAAAAATTAGTTACATGTCACTAGAGACTAGAATTAACATACAAAGCATCAACGGGATTCAGGTTGGAAAAGAGTTAAATTGCAGTCAAGTACAAAAAATTTGTCATCATGGATAGTGAAAACACAAGCATGATTAGACATTAATAGATTAAGAATTTTCATTCTACTTCCTCTTAAAACACTAAATGACAAATGAAGAGTGTCTGTCCACAGGTCATCAGAGGAGAAAATCAGTAAGATGTATAGGAATCCACCAGTCATAAAAGGCAATATGGGAAAGGGAAAGGAACAAGGTGGAGCAGAATATTAGAAGGCAAAGAGTAAAATGGCATGGCCCTTTACAATACACCAGTAATTACATTAAAATTTAACAAACTGGCCACATTTGCAAAGCAAAAGGGAAATCTTCATAGTTTGGTGGAAATTATTTTTTTTTCATCTGGCATTGATCGATTAATAAGACTTTTCCCTCCTGCCATAAAGAGCTAGGAAATTGGATAAAACATGAAATATTTGTTCTCTGATAGTGGGAATGAGCAGAGGGCTCCCCTGGGTCTTTTAAGTTCATAAAATGTGGAAAGTCTTTTTATAGAGGTAGACTATACTCTTATCACCTCAAAGGTACCTAAAACAAACAGGATTATCATTCTTAGCATTAACCTTGATCACCCTGCTGAGGTAATACCAGTTTTCAGCACTTTAAGTGATTGTTTTTACCCTTTCAATAATGTACATATATGTAAATATGCAGAAAAAGGATATTGAGGACTCTAAAATCTGATGAGAAATTAGTGTGTGGCTATATTTATGTACCTATGAAATGTTGACTTATTAATTTCATTCAGAGGAAGGTATTTTAACTGAAGTCATAGTAAAAAAATAAAGCGAGTTAGATAATTTATCAGCTGCCCTACAGCAAAGGAATTTTTAAAAGGTAATTTCCAGGGAAAATGACATGATCCCTGGTAGAAAGGAGGAGATGAAAATAAAATAAATGATCAGCACAGAAAATGAAAGCTATATATGCAAAATTTGATAAATGTTGAATGGATGAAGAAATATTTACATAATGTTGTATAGAGTTAATAACAAGAGAATAATAAACATGCAAATGGTGGATGGGGTTAACGAGGAGGTTTTTTTCTTTATACTTTGGATGGATTAATCCTTTATTAATATTTATCAATAAAATTGAATTGATTACAAAAAATAATGCATTAAAAAAATCCAATGCTCAAAGACCTGACTGGAAAAAAAATCATAATGTAACTGATAAAATAAATATTTCATGGCTAATCTTGGTAAAGTGTGACATTCATACTGCAAAGAACAATTAGTAAAGGTAAAATTTTTTTAAATGTTTAACCATCCTTTTGACTGCATTAAAAGTTTTTCTTCATTATTCACAGTGTTCATCAAATTCATATGCCCCCCATATAAAGCCATAAATATTTATTTTCAATTACAAAAAAAGCTTTTAGTTCACAGATTATGTCCTGGAAGTTAAAAATTGTATCATTGTTAACTGAAGTTTTTCATGATACAGGAGTGTATTAGACACAGGAAACTATTTTCTATTGTTTTAAACATGAACTTTGCTTTCAAGCTGTCTTGATAACCTTTTTAGTTGGATGGTTGTCATCAGTAAAATATTCATTATGCAGCACTCTAACTTCAATGATACCATTAAAGCAAACTGGGTCAATGGCCTAAGAGCAATGAATGACACATATAAGGAAATCTGGCAAGATGAGTTCCCTGAAATCCACAAATTGCCCCTTCTAGTGGAGACATACCACATAAAATTCTGAGTTTCCTGCTTTGCTGGCAGCAGGCTTAGAAACATGGACTTGGTCAAAGGAGCAGTACATCAGGTTTATAGAACAATGCTCAAATGAAGCAAACATCTTCAGAACAAAAGAACCACTAAATGCAAATGTTGTCAGAGCACTGACAACTTCACAGTAATGCAAAGAAGAGC
>JAQZBX010088583.1:0-12730 GCA_029593785.1 Cabassous unicinctus
TGCTTGGGAATACTTGGGCCTGTTTGTTATTGATAGCTAAGACAGGTCAGGCCTGGCTGGTACCTGTGATAAAATTCAGTGTCCATATTGCCTTCAACATCCCCAATATCATCTCACCTGGCAGAAGATCAGGATTTCAATTGCTGAAGTGGAGAGAGGGGAGGGAGTTGCTGGCAAGATCTAGGTTTTTTTTCCATTTTGGCCAAGCAGATGTGCTGCGTGGAGTGTGGCTCTACTCTTTTGGCAGAATCTGTCCCAGAAGGAAAACATTCAGGTTTCTACATTTTGTATGGGATTCCCGTTTCCCTTTCAGGGAGTGCGATATTAACATGCATGCAGAGGGAAAACCAAGGCAGAGAAATGTTCTGGGGGTGGTGGTGGTGGGGATAGCTACCATAATACATGAATTGGAACGGTGCCTGGGTCTGTTCACTGCTCTGCTAGAGGGAGAGAATGCCCAGTAGCTTACAATGTCTGGAAAGTGGACAGTTTTGGTCTGATGTTATTTTCTATTTTAAGTAGGAGAAATGTAGCTTCTCAGCTCTGAGCCCTTGACTGCAATGTCCATGGACCTCCTAGGAATTCGAATGGGCCTAGCAGAAAATAGGATCAGCAAGCCCCATGGCTGTTGCTTTTAGAGATACTGGTCTTGAATTGCCCCATTTATACATTTTGTGGGGCTCTTATGACCCCCTAGTGTATTGAAGGATTTCCCTGATTTCTGGGAAACCATGCTTTTCATAAACCAGTCCCATTTCTTCTTTTTTTAAAATTCATAGTTTATTTAGATGATCTTAGTTCCCCCCTCCTCCCCGATGGCTGCCTCATCTATTTGCACCTTGTTTTTGCTCATTGTCTGCTTGTTTTGTTTTGTTTTTTGCTCGTTGTCTGCTCGTTTCTTCTTTTACGAGGCACCAGGAACTGAACCCAGGACCTCCCATGTGGGAGGCAGGCACCCAACTGCCTGAGCCACATCTGCTCCCTCCACTTCTTAAATCTCACTGATCCCCTTCCATTTTATAAATCACCATCTGCTTGTAGAACATGTTATGATTTCCAAAGCATTTTCATGTTTGCTTTCACTTGAGCCTCACCACAGCCCTGTAGGTTAAGAAGGCAGGCATTGTCTTCATTTGTCAGGTAAGTGTGTGTTTGAGGCTTAGGAGGATTCAATCATTTGGGCAAGGTCACAAGGCAGTAAAGAGCAGGGGCTTGGACTCGGTGTTTCAACTCCGCATGCTGTTCTTAATTCTTATCTCTGAACCACGAGAGAATGGCATGATACCTCCCAGAATACAGCTAAGAAGAGGCCGGGGTCTCTGAGTAACAAATGAAAGCTCATTTTAGACAAGAACACACTGAGTCTCTGTCCACCAGTTGGGTCCTGCTGCCTGCATGGCCTTTGTGGGTTCCTTAAACTTGTAAGAATCTCCTAAGTGAGTAGCTCCTTCTATCAGTAGGATCCTGGTTGAATAAACAGTACATTCAGACAATGGGGACAGAGGCCACTTTACAAAGAATGTGGATACTCTCTAGGAACTGATCTGGAAGCATCTGGAAGTGGTGTAAGTGAAAAAAGCAAGGTATCCTTTTGTAAAAAAGCAAGGAGGGAGGATAAAAATGCATGTTTTTATGTACTTCTATTTGCATTAACACTGGAAAGTTATTCTAGAAATTAATGAAAGGGGCTGGGGGGAAACAGGTGAATGGGGACAGGAGAGAAATTTCTCACTTTATATCTTTTTATGTCATTTTTGTGTTTGTTTTTTTTTTTAACTTTTCATCTTGGAATACTTATAGAGTAACAGGAAGTTTCAAAAGAGGTACAGAGAGATCCAGTGTGTTGTTTAGCATAATTCCCTTAAAATCCATCCCAGTTGTGCACATTTTTATTGCTGCATAATACTCCACGCTATGTGTGTACCAGTTTGTTTAAGCATTCAGTCACCATTTGGTTATTAGAAATAAAGCTACTATGAACATTCATATGCACATTTTTACCTAGACACCAGTTTTTATTTCTATAGGATAAATGGCCAGGAGTGTAATTGATGGGGTCAAATGGTAAGTGTTTGTTAAGAGACTGCTAAACAGTTTTCAAAAGTGATATTTTGATCTTTGCAACATATGAATGTTTTTGGTTTGTTTTTTTTTAAAAAAAAAGGGGAAAAAAAAGAAAGAAAAAGCAAACAACCAAGGATGTTAACATTGACTCAGACCATGTCCTTAAAATCAGGTCACCATGGTATTTCTCTAGTTTGGGCTAGAGAGTTGTTTTCTGAGTGAGTGATGACAGTGTTAAATCCCAAATCTTTCTCCTCCTAGGTGTGGTACAGATAGTGGAGGTGATATTGAATGGGATGGTTCTCATGTGTATCGTGGCCTCCTACTTTGTCCTGGCTGGATTCAGTGCCAGCTTTACCAGCGGCGGTGGCTTTGGGAACAACTATTACTCACCATTTGAGGGCACTGAGCTGGAGCAGGTTCGGCAGCTGGACCAGCAGTACACAGTCCTCCGGGCACCCCTGATATATGGCGGTGTGGCTGTTTCTCTGGGGCTGGGTGTCCTCACCATGGGCATTTTGCTCCAGGGAGCCAAGAGTCTAGCAAAACTGCCTGGGAAGTGGCTCCTCATGGAGGCCACCTTCAGCCTCCTGGCAGCAGTGGGCTACTGCATAAGCATTGGCATTTACCTCCATGTGGCTTTGCAGATCAATTCCACAGACACTTGCAAAACAAGAGAGAGGCTCTATGCTCGCAAGGGGCTCACCTGGATGAACTGCCAGCTGGCAGGCACTGATGGAGCAGCAGCCACCTTTGCTTGTCTTCTTGTGATTATGTATGGTGCCAGTGTGGTGCTGGCCCTGCGGAGCTACCGAGAACAGCAGCGCTACAAAGACAGCCGAGAACAGCATGGAGATTACAGGGATCCACCAGAATACCTGTGGTCTGGAACACTTTGAGACCTTCTGGAACTAACGTCTCCCCACCTCATTGCTGCTCTCAAAAAGACTGGCCCTTTAAAATCACACATTAGACAACTATGATTTTTTGCATGTATGGTTTTATAAATGCTCCCTATGGTACTTACACAAAGCTAAATGATTATTGTAAAAGGAAATAAATCCTTGTTGGCTCACCGATTGAGAGCTTAAAAAAATATCTCCAGCTTTGCTACAAAGGGCAACATCAAAAGTGATAAGGTAATTGTGCTAATAGCTAACTGCCAGAGAAATTCTTCAAGATGAGAATTAACTACACATCAGAGGTTAGCAGGTCCAGTGTTCCTGCAGAAATACCTTACCTGCCTTCAATATTTAGTCACCAAAAGAAACATGCCATTCCCCCTGCGCCCCCATATTTGGTCTCAGGGGAAGGATCCTAATGCAGCTGTGTTTAATTCTAAATGAGTAAGTACCTTCTGACTTTCCCAGAGGGAAACTATTGTGATCTTTTATGGGTTGCAACAGCAACGTACTGTGACTGCCACGGTCCCAAGGAGCCATTCCGTTAGAGATAAGAGATGAGATTGCTCACACATTCAGGGGTGACGTCAGTACGCATGTTCCTCTCAGGATTCCTGCATTAGGGCCAGGAGAAAATGTTTTCTTGCTAGTCATTCTAAGTCAGTTTCTTTTTTGTGGCAAGTCATTCAGTTGCCACTTTACTGAAGTATTTTATCATTTCCTTAAATATGAGACTTCATTAGGGAGAAAATTCATAAACTTTTCTTAAATGTGTTATTCAACTGGTTTCAAAGTAAAGCAGTTAATTTTACTAGACTACAAAAGCTTATCGGAGGCCATTTCCTATCTGTATTCTCCAAGTGCCCAGTGTAGAGTTGGCCTTCAAAGGCAGATAGTAATTGCTCAGTACCGTGAATTGTTTTCATAATATGATTACTAACACTGAACCTTAAAAATAAAAGTTCTTTCAGCAATTTTAATCTAAAGTGCTTTGTAGCTGCTTACACTTTACACTTAGTTTCAAATATATCAGTTCATGTCAGATGCAACTAGAAATATGCACTCATTATAGTGTTTCCCACCCCCCAATTATCCTCTTCTTTTCAATAGCTAATTCTTATACAGCCCATCCAAGGGCAAGGATCAAAACTAAACCCGAAAAAGAAAAAGAAAAATGAAAACACACATGCAAAAACTAAACCTCAGGGAAGCGGGTGTGGCTCAATGGATAGAGCTCCTGTTTACCATGTGGGAGGCCCCGGGTTCGCTTCCCGGGGCCTCCTTGTGAGGGCAGGCCGGCCGGCCCGCGCGGCATGGTAGGCTGATGCAGCGAGACCTCGCAGCAGGAAGCGGGTGTGGCTCCATCGATGGAGCCCCCGTTTACCATGCGGGAGGCCCCGGGTTCACTTCCCGGGGCCTCCTTGTGAGAGAAGGCCAGCCCACATGGCACTGTGTGCTGATGCAGCGGGACCTCACAGCAAGGGGGAGATAAGCAGACACGGAAGAAACACGCAGCGAATGGACACAGTAAAGCGCAGGCAGCAAGGGGGGGTATAAATAAATAAATAAATCTTTAAAAAAAAACAAAAAAACTAAACCTCATACAGAAATAGGAAATATCTAGATCATACTTTCATAAACATTAAAGCTTAGAGAAAAACAATCTGAAACTCTACATTAGGTTAAAATAGAAAAGCCCGCTCTGCCACAGAAAGGTGCTTCTACTCTCTCACCCTTGGCCTCCAGCACCGTGGCTCCAGTCTCGGTTTTCACCGAGTGGTAGACAAGTTCTATGGCAGCAAAATTCAAACCCATTCCCCACCCTCAACCACCCCCAAAAGAACAAGGCCCCTATACTATTCTCCCTTAGGATTTATTCCCTGAAACATGTCCCCATCAGATCTTTGCCCCCCTCTAGATGTTACGTCTGATAAAACGTGGCTTTGATCACTGACCTTTGTGTCCAGGCCAAGTCATTGGTACTTACGCGTATGGAGTACAGTGATCCCGTTCCTAACAGCACTTGTGCACGTTTGTACTGCTTTATGAAGTTCAAAATGCTGTAGCAAACCTGATCTTATTTACTAGCATTTGTGAGACAGGAAGGTGAAGATTTAGTATTCATATTTTACAGAGGTGGCGGCTAAGGTTTGAGGGGATTACAAGGCTTACCCAGGAGTTAATATTTCGTTGAATGTTCACTATGTGCCAGAAGCCCTTTGCATTACCTCATTTAAACACACAAATAACTGATAAGAGATACTATGCTTTCCATTTAACAAATGAGAAAAAACTGAGCTTTTAGAGAGTTTAAGTAACTTACCTAAAGTCAAATCTTTAATGTAGCAGTGGTAGAATTTATAGCCATTGAACCAGACACTGGAATGTCTTACTAATGTGCTCTTGTAGCCTTTGGTATATCAGGAAATTAGTATCACATGAAGCAAAGAACAATGCATTTCATTTCTGCCACCCTGGCACAGGGAGGTGTGTCTCATGGATCTGAGGAATTGAGATAGATGGTGGCGTGGCGCCCAGCCCATTGAATGTGCTCGATAAACAGCTGTTGAACCAAGTTTTTAAAATGCTCATTCTGCTAGATGAAGAGGAAGCCTGCAAAGCCATTTTTAACTCGGCCCCTATTTGGAGTGAGAATAGTGCTTGGAATCGGAAGTCAAGAGATTATGGGAGACAACCAAGGGGGTAGGGTGGAGTCAACAATTTAGAGGCTTAACTGGATTACAAATACTTTGAGAACTAACACCCACCTCTATGAAGTTCTTTTTAACACCAAAGCCATAAGTTATGAAAACCATGATGGCCAGGTGTGCACTTAGCTCCTGTGTCATCATCAGCTCTATGATGTATGAAAGAGGAGTTCTAGATTGCTCACGAAGGGGTCTCCTCTAGTCAGCTGACAACCTCCATGTCACTAAGGACTGTGTTTCCTGTCTTGCAATTTCTTGAAACATATAAACAAAGTCAGAATATACTGTTTCTTCAAGTAAAAATCTTTATTGCTATTTCAGCTGAAAAGGCGATCAAAAATATTTATCCTTGCCTTAATGCAAAGCTTCATAAAGCATCATGGAATGTAGTTTCATTTGTTTGTTCTTGCTCATCTTCCCCTAAAGCAAGAAACAGAAAAAATCCTAAAGGTGCTTTTGTTTAAGAAACTCTTCTACATACAAGATGAGAGAAAATTACAGTTTCATGCTAAAATAAAATTTTATAAAATAATAGGTACTCCATTTTAAAACACAGCCATGAAAAAGATATTCCACTTTATTTTATTTATTATTGTTGTTACTGTTATTTTTATTTTCTTTTATTTTTTTTACAAACAATAGATTTGCTGCAACATGCTCTGGCTCATATTATTGAATTAAAAAATTTAACACATTTCAAAAATATCAAAAATACACTATAATGAGTCTTAAGACTACAATACAACAATGATTGCACAAAACCATAAGATATGAACCCACTGTCTGGATGACGTTCATTGGCAACAGTGAGAGAAAACCCTATAGCATCTGGGAGAAGTGCATGAAATTTAGAATACAAGGAGCTTATGTGTGATCACCAAATAAGGGAAACTGAGCAGGATTTACTGTAGCTGCTTTTCTCATTCTAGGAAGTGTTTATCCAACTATGAGGCAAAAGTCACTAACTGGAGAGAAAGATTAACTTGCCTCCATGATTGCGGAGCCTAAAAGGCTCCACCCAGAGGGAAGTAAAAAGGGACACAAGACAGTTCTACAGTGATGTTGCAGACATCACTGAATGGCTTGGAGACTAATTATTTAATAATTGGTACATTTTTCAATAATAGCCAAGTGCTCCCTTACGGAGGTCTCTTCATTATTATTCAACAGATAGAGAAGGTGAGCCTGTGGCTTCCAAGTACCTGCTTTTGCTGAAGGTCTACGTGGAAAGAAGAGCATCATTTAATATTCAGTAGATCGGCCAAACCTAACTGGCTCCATCTCCTGGAAAATAGCACTCACTATGAACAATTATAATAGCACCCAATGATGACCAAGCTGCTCGAGTGGCTCTTCTAAACACCAGAAAATGAGTTCATCAACTTATTGCACACACACAATCTACAGTAGTATATAACAAAGCCCTCGTAGAAGTGGTAATTCAGTGACTCCATAGCAGCACTGTAGCTTTATGTCATACTAACAAATTTTCAAATGTATTTCCAGTCCATCTGGACAAAAATAAGAATACCAGGGCTACCAACACTCAAGTATTTCCTTTCATCCATGGGACTCATGAACTGCCCACATAATCAGGAGTACTCTTTTTTTTTTTAATTCTGTTAAACTCTTCTGTTAAATAGGAGGTACACACAGATACCTGAGAATCATGCAGAGGCCAGAAGCTCTGGGCTAGGGATCAACTGTACTCTGCCCACCTGGGGAACACATCCTCTCAGTGAAGTATTGGGAAGTAAATTACATTCACCTGGAGACAGATTACTGGATTTCACCATCTGGCAGCCTATTCAGGTAATTACCTCATAGGTCTTAAGAGTTCTGTTTTTGGTAGTGGGCTATGCCCTTTTAACCCTCTGTTGGAACACAGAGCAACTGTAGAGAGAAATCAATTAATTAGGTTAAAGTAACAAAAAGAATAAGCAGTTTTGGTATAGCCTATACTCAAGGAACATCTGGAGTTCTGCTGAATATGTTTACATTTACCTTTGGTAAGGTCATTTCAGAACTGGGTTTTGTGGTGGTTCCATAAGCAGTGTGGAAAGAAACAGAAGACAAGGAAAGGCTTCACAGATAAAGGAAATTTTTTTCTGAGACTGTATTATTAAAGTGGTACATTCCCAAAATAACCTTTATTTCTAGATAACATCGCTATTTGAAACCCAAAGTTTTGCTGTCTGGGTAGGAAGATGTTTTACACCACCCATCACTATAATCTTGGGTTTTTCCTAAATTTTCATTTCTTCTTTCATTTTCCCATATAAAAATAAGGTGGCAACATACTATTGTTCCCATCTTTCTAACAGCACCTATACTTTGTAGGAGCTCCTTTGCTCCCCACTCCAAATCCAAGACCTGAGTTCTAAAAGTTTTCAGTAGCTGACCAGTAGTTTGACACAGGGAAATAAAGTGTGCCTGGCAAATCCGGGACTCAAATTCAGATTCTCCAGGGGTTGTGCATTAGCTGCTGGAAGGGTACAGAATCCACCAGAGTGTACCCCACTGACACACACACATGCGTATGGAGCCTCTGAGAAGATGACCACATAACCATTTATGGACAGCTCATCTGATTTTTTACCATTGCTTTACACAGAACCTCTCAAAACACAAAGGAATCTATTTATAATCAATCCTTTCTTTAGCTTTTTTTTTCCTGATGAAACAAATAAATAGTTCTACTCTATTTTCTTTTTAATTATGAAAGTATTCCAAAAATTTAAAGCACATTCCCCATCAGATAAAGTCAAGCAATGTCAACATTTTATATGAATAGAAATTAATTTCCCTAAGTAAATCTTCTAATGGAAAAGGCAACTGAACAGAAAGATGCAGAGAATGTGCAAAAAATAGAGTAAACCAGGTTTTCTGTAAGCTTAGGAATTTCTCAATTAAGAATCTTTCTTATATTAGTAATTGAACCCAGTACTCTGAAACCATGTAAGGTGGATAAGCAGTTTTCAGGAGAGCACTCTGCTAAACCTTAAAGAGGCGAACTCTCACCTCACTTCTGATGTTTTAGCAAACCATCCCTCTCTGCTCTAAAATAAGAGAAGGAACATGTCTAACATGAGCGCCATCCATCCATCTGTTCTCATTCAGCCTCACTCTGTTCAGAGTCATCTGCTATAACTCAAGGTTATTTGGACATGAGTGCAGTCAGCCTTGGCCTTACCTCTTAGGAAGGCTGACTGCCAACTCTACCATATGCTATAGAAAAAGGCCGATCCCCAAATTCCTATCTTGTGATCTGCTGGGAAATTCCTGGCAGGTGTCACATTTGTCAAGGAATAATTCTCTTCTTCAGATTTGGGGGAAAGTAGTCTTAGTCCTTCTTCCTCATCTTCATCCCCAGAAGAAGATTCTACTCCCCACAAGTTTTCCAGGTGCTTTCAGTCGGACATCCAACAGTGAAATCAACTTCCTGTGGCCCTTCCTAATACCCTCACAGAAGGCTGCAACACCTGATTCTCTCTCCCTACAGACAAAGGTGCCAGCTGCCTCTAAGACTGGCTCGAGCGCAGATTCAAAAATAAAAAGTTCACAATGAAAAGTGCTCTCATTACATTACATACATAAATTATCTGTTTGATTGGTTCTACATTTCCAATAAACGTCAGGTTGATAGGCTGTATTCTCGTAGAGAAGAATGAGTCATGTGACTAGTCACATCACGTCCCATCAGTTAGGTTGGGATATAAGGTGATTTCTCTGTCACAGAGATCCATCAGCAGCAATTAGTAAAGAGAATCAATTTTCAGTTATTTCCTCCACAGAAATAGTCCCTTTCCTGCCCAGGCAGGCAAATTCTCAATATTATCCTAGGAGAGAAAGGGTTAATGGCAGGTGGTAGGTCTGGTCCAGAAAAACATCGGCTCTCTTCCCAGTAACTCTGGGGACCCCAGAGCAGGTTAAATGTGAGACTTAACACTGATGGTCACCACTAGCTTACCCAGAGCAAGACCCTGATGGCTGTCACCTCTTTTGGTTCCACATTCTACCCCATTCATCAATGGTTTAGAAATGCAGAGGCAAGATGTCCCTGTAAGGGTCCCTCCCCAACACCACACAGCTGTCTCCAACACCGTGGCTCTCCTGGGGCAGCACTACAGTGCTGTGTCAAACTCCTCAGGAAGCTCGGTCCGATGCTCTTCGCTGGGCTCGGGCTCAGGCCTGCTCTCCTGGTGCTGTTTCATTTGCTCCTTCACTTCTTCTTCCAGGTCACGAGGCACAACAAACTGATCATCTGGTTCCAGCTGAGTGGGGGCAGCAAAATAGCCAGTTTTCTTCTTGGGTGCCTCTGTGGCCACTTCAATGAGGTTCAGGCTGTCTTCCAAGGGCACAATGGAGCCATTGGAGAGTTTCTTTCCATAGAGGCAGGAAGTGGAGGGAGACTTCTGCAACTCCATCTTGTCCTTGCTCACTGGCGGAAGAATGCCGCTATTCACACTGTTCTGTCTTCGGATCCCAAAAAACAGCCCTCTAGGATGCTCCTCAGGCCAGGGGGCAGGAGAATTCTCTATAAGACTGGGAGAGTTCTCAAGATCTCTTCCTCTGCAGCAATGGATATCCACTTCTACTTCTAGCTTGCTGCCATTTATTATGACCCCTTCAACGGGCTGGTCATCATCACTGTCCAGGCCATTGTCAGACTGATTACTTGAGAAAGTCGCACATGAAGGCTGGCGCTGAATAACCGCAGAGGTGGGTGCTGGATGAAGGCTGCAGCGCCTTTCTGGCCTTGGGAGCAGGCCAGAGTCCAGACCAGCAGTGTTATGTTCATCAGAAGCAGTGGAGCCCACTTCACTGCTCACCTCTGAGGTGGACATTTCACTGCTGAACTCGGAGGCAATTCCACTACTAGAGGAAGGAGTAGTTGGCTTGGGGGGGTCCTTGGTGGCGGTGGTTGAAGCAAATCCCACAGGACCTGGGAGAGTGAGCCCACTCATTTCGCAAGTGCAGCCTTCCTCACCAATGTTCAAATAAACCACCATCGCCCCCACATTGTCCTGACAACCATAGCTCTGCGCTAAAGTGCACAGCTTCTTGGCGGCTGCCAAAGGGTCTTGTACATGACGCACTGCATTGACAGCTTCTGTATATGACAAGTGTTCCCACAATGCTTTGTTCCCCAGAACCAGCAACTCATCTTGAATGGTAAGCGGAGTGGAAGAAATGTGGGGCTTGGGGAGGATCCAAGGGTAGAGGTATGTACAGCCCAGCATCCGAGTACAGCAGGTTACCCCATTCACTTTGTTGTCCTAGAGGTAAGCAGAATACAAACCTTGAGAAATAGCCAACAATGACAGACAAAGTTATGTCTTTCTAGATCACAATGCTTAGGAATCTACAATAAATAGAACTGACATGTTACATGATTTTTTTCTTAGGACCTGTATGATTTTAAGTGGACTTATAAAAACAAATGTATCAAATTCTAAAAGGGTAAAATACGTAGATATTATACCAAATGGTTCAGAGAGAGGACTGAAGTTAAAACCAATTAAAATTAAGTGACTAAAAGGCTACCATCTCAATAGTTATTTGCTTGCTCTAACATGAAGTACTGGCCACAGCATGTCCTTAAACAGAGAAACATGGGTTAGAAAAACAATAAGCACAATTGTCATTAACTGTCCATCAATAGTATTTTCAGACAGGCCAAGACACAGACGGGTCACAAAAAATGACTTCTCTTTAAAGGAACAGTGTGGACTCAGAAGATTCAGGAATATATCAAATGGCTAAGAGCATCTCTGTAGCTAAAGCAATAAGCAAGCTCTAAGGTTATTTAGCTTGGAAAAGAAAAGTTAGAATCTGAACTGAAGTACAACATAATTGACCTACTCTGTAAGGACTGTACCAAGAATGAATAGCAAATCAAATCAGGACCCATGTGATTCTAAACTTACAGGAAAAGGAATAAATAACTTTGACTGAAGATTGGAGATGTTCACCTGCCAGATATTTTGTACTGCTCTAAAGCCATCAAAACATTTTTTTTTCACAGTTACAGTCATTCTTGGTGTTAAAATCCTGGCTCTCTCATTAACCAGAATTTTTCACAAACTAAACTTTATTTTCCTCACTGGTGAAATGGGAATGAAGCAACTTCTCTCACGGGGGTTACTGTGAAGATTAAATAAGATAATGGAAGTACAATGTCTGGCAAATAATATACACACAATAAATGTTTTTTTTTTTTGTTACAATAACATAAAAATAAAACATCAAACAAATGTAATTCATTTTTCTATTTGTTATCAGGATAATATTTTCTTCCTTTTGTATGAGCTTAATAGTTTAGTGATTAAAAATATATACTTTCATCCAATGAGAACCTGTTTTCATACTTGTCTAGAACCCCCTAAGAAACATCTAAATTCTGTAAAATAAAATAGTCAAACAAAAAGGTATCTTTCATCTTTCATTTGGTTTGAATGAAAGGCTATCCTAAAACTAATGCTTCCTATTTTCAGAATCGTAATGTTTTGTGCTTAGATGGACACAGAGTTCTGCTCTCCTGTAAACAATGTTCATACTTAATTGCTAAAGTCTCTTTAAAACAAAAACGTTATGCCATTTTTGTTAGGGGGAAAAAAAAAAAAAAGCTAAAAAGTCAAGGCTTTGATGCTTCAAAATAAAAAATAACAATACCACAGCATACTAAGTTATATATAATATAAACAGGAAAACTACTTTGAAATTTGCATTTTAGAATGGGGATTCCAAACTACCTTCCTCTACTGTTTGGAATGACAAACCAGATGAGTTGGAAATTAACTAAGGGTGACATTTACATCTACTTTACATGCTAGTTATGCATTTAAAGGCTTACAAATTAGATTTTTCATTTCTAATTAGTTTTTCTTTTTCTTTCTGCAAGTCATTAACTGATCATTTTCTTCTAGTACTACTACTGAAGCCACCTGAACTGAAATCTGTCTGCATTAGATACAATTTATTAGGCACCATAGGAACTGTCAGCAGTTTTATTTGTGCTACCACTCAGAAAGGTATGATTATATAGGAACTAAG
>JAQZBX010088584.1:0-12723 GCA_029593785.1 Cabassous unicinctus
GCTCGGTTCTCTCCGGGCTCAGCTGCTCTGCTCTCTCCACAAGACGAGCTGTAAATTATCAGGTGAATGGCTTGTCTCTCTTCCTGGGGCCTCTGCCACATCTAATGGAGCCTTCTCTCTTTTCTCACATATCTGCTTCTCTGTGTTCTTCTCTGTGTATTTACTTCCTGGGGCTTCAGCATCAAAACTCCAACTCTCTCCTCTGCCATGTTGTTTACTCTGTGAGTCCCCGCCCACCAAGGGGACGGGGACTCAAGGTCCTACTGACATGGCTGAATCAAAGCCTCGATTATAGTTTAATCAAGTAAAAGTGAAACCTCTGAATCTAATACAATCTAATATGCCCAGAGGAACAGACCAGTTTACAAACATAATCCATCTATTTTTGGAATTCATAAATATCAAACTGCTATAAGGGGTTCTTATCCTTTTTTGTTCCATGGACCCCTTTGCCAGTCAAGTGAAAACCACAGACCCCTTACTAAGTCCACACTATATCTAATAAATATCTCACACCCGCACCAACATAGCCCCACAAGAATAATGCTTTTTTTGAATTTTCAGTTCAAGTTCACGGACCCTCTGAGTCCGTGGACCCCTGGTTAAGAACCCTTGCTCTAGAGGGAATGCAGCCCTGCTGTGACCCAGTTAGGACTTCTGCCCTCCAGAACTGTAAGCTGGTAAATGTGTGTTGTTTTAAGCCACTCAGTTTGTTGTAATTTGTTTCAGCAGCAGTAAGAAACCGATACAGCTTTCTACCTGAAGTCTGAGCTTTACTTAGAGACGGTGGCTTTCCCCCGTTGTGGTAATAGCTCCCAATTACTGAGTGCTAGCTGTGTGCCAGGAACTGGAGCAGTTCTCCCAAACAAGGCTTAGAGCGGTCTCTCTCAACTGGGGGCAATTTTGCCCCCTCCCCCGGACACTTGGCAATGTCCAGAGACATTTTTGGTTGTCACAACTGGGAGTGAGAGGGGCGCTACTGACATCTCGTGGGTAGAGGCCAGGGAGGCTGCTAAACAACCTAGAGTGCACAGGGCAGCTCCCACGGCAGAGAAGGACCCAGCGCCCAGTGTCAGCAGTGCCACGGTGAAACCCTCCTGGACTAGGGCTCCCTAACATCCTGCACCACGTAGCAGGCGAGGGGTCGGACCTGAACTCAAATTCTTGGTCTCCAAACCTGTGGTTGCGACCGGTAGCTCTGTCATTAGGGTCACCATCTATTTAAGAGCAGTCAGAACAGTACAGAGCAGCCAGGAGAACTGGGAAATAACATGATGGAGAAACTGGGCAGTTTGAGGGCAAATGTTTCTACCTTGGTGAATCCGGTGGAGCTGCCGCCTGTGTTAGACCTGGTGGGCAGAGAGTGGGCAGGGCCAGATGAGGCACCAGTCAAGGCTCAAGTAACTCCTGGTTAGGAGGAAATACAGAAGAAATCTTGGAGAACCGGGGCCAGGAAGGTGCGTCTGAGGCCACGGATAGGAACGACAAATCAGGAGAAGGTTCACAGAGCAGCGGAGACGGTCTAGGACAAAGGCAGTGGGTGACCGTCAGGTGTCAGGGCAGGTCTCATGGCTTTGGGTTAAAGGGAGACAGCCCAGTTAATGTGCAACTGAGACCTCATTCAAACACTCCCTGATGTGGGTACATGTGTTGGAAAGTCTGTAGGTCAGTTAGGGCCCCTGGCAGATTGCTGAACGGCCATGATCTTCAGTAAGCACTGATCCCTTCTAGAGAATTTTGATGCAGTACACCAGCCACTGCTTTTGAGTTTACCAATTCAAAGCATCCAGACAGGCAGGTAAACCTCTGGTGGCTTTGGGAAGAGTAGGAAAGTGGGTTCTCACCCAGAAGTGAAGTGTGGGGGCTGGTGGGAGCAGTATAGATCTGATGTGGGTTCTGAGTAAGAGGCCGTGATGGGAGCCCTTGTTTCCGGCTCTGCTTTGCCCATTGTCTGTATGCACAGTTGGGGAAGCCAAGGGACAGTGGGGTGACTCATGTGGAAATAAGTCCTCCACGGTGTCAGCAATGTGAACTGAGTGCATGTTAGGCACTGCTGGGATCCAAACACTGAACCATGTAAGAGAAGATGTCATATGTGTCATAATTGAGGTGTGCCTATCAACTTGTAAGTGTGATGCCTGAACTGGGATCGTCTTCCTAGGGCCTTCCTGCACCCAGGCTGCGTCCTGAATGCCAAGGGTGGTTCCTGAAGGTAATATTGAATCAGACCGTCCTGTCATCCAGCACCGTGGCCGCTGCTGGGTACGCGCTCTGTCAGTTCTTATTAAACAAATGAATGGGTGTGTGTGTATGTGGTGTGTGGGTTTCATTTCTTAAGGATTTTGTAGTCTCTTCCTAGGAGAGGGTGGGGATATGGAAAAAGCCAGATTATATGTTCTGATTATCGATTGCTATGTAACAGTCTCAGAACCGAGTGGCCTAAAACAAATTGTCATTACAGAATCTCTCCTGGTTCTGTGGGTTCACAGATTAGCCGAGAGGTTTTTCACTGGGTGCCTCCTTTGTGGTTGCAGTCAGGTGGCTGCTGGAGTCCATCTCGTTCTCGTGATGGACTGCTTCTTCACTCCCGTGTCTGCTGCCTCAGCTGGGATGGCAGGAAGAGCTAGGCTACTTGGGCATCTCTGTCTCTCTCTGGGTGGCCTCTTTGCTGGCCAGCTTGGGCTTCCTTCCAGCATGGCAGCCTCAGGGAACTTGGACTCTCACATGGCGACTGACACTCCCCCAGAACCAACAGTCCAAGAGAACAAGGGAGCAAGGCTTCTCGTGACCTAGCCCCAGAATTCAGGCAGCATCACTTCTGCCATATTCTGTTGGTTCCATGGGACCAGCCCAGTTTCATTTGGGAGAGGACCACACAGAGGTGTGGGTACTGGGAGGCCCGGGTCCCCAGGGCTTGGCTTTAGACTAGCTGCCATTATGCAAAGATAGTACCCAGAGCAGTGAGAAATAACATGCTCTGTTAGGTGCATTATTGCAAGGGTCAGCATACTTTTTCTATAAAGGGCCAGATATTAAATATTTTAGGCCTGCAGACCATATGGTCTTTGTCATGACTATTCAACTCTGCTGTTGAATGGTGTGAATGCAGCCATAGATAAGATGTAAATGGGCATGGGAGTGTTCTGATCAAACTTTTTTCAAAAGCAGGCAGCAGTATATTCATACAATGGAATCTTATTCAGCCATAAAAAGGAATGAAGCACTGATACATGTACAACATGGATGAACCTTGAAAACATTATGCTGAGTGAACCAAGCCATTCACAATGGACCACATTCCACTTGATATGAAATGCCCAGTACAGGCAAATTCATTGAGACTGAAAGTAGAATGAATAGTGGTTGTCCAGGGCTGGGGGTGTTGCGGAAAAAGGGGAATGGCTGCTAATGGGTACAGGCCTTCTGTTGGGAGGATGACGAAAATGCTCTAAAATCGATTGTGGTCATGGTTGCACAGCTCTGAGTATACTAAAAAATGATTGTACATTTGGAAGGGTGAATTGTGTGGAATGTGAATTATACCTCAATAAAGCTGTTAGGATAATAATTTTTAAAAAGCAGGCAGAAGGCTGGATTCAGCCTGCAGGTCTGTTCGATGATGAAGATAATAACAGTAACAACATTCATACTTACCATTTGTAGGGTACTTAGCAAATGCCAGACATGGGCTCTATTAGTTTCCTAGAGCTGGGGTAACAAATTATCACAAACTTGGTGCCTTAAAACACATCAATTTATTTGCTCACCGTTCTGGTACAATCAGGTTCTCGGGACTGAACTCAAGGTGTCAGCAGGGCTGCACAACCCCCAGGGGCTCTAGGGGAGAGTCTGTTCCTGGCCTCTTCCAGCCTCTGTAGCTGTCAACATTCCTTGGCTTGTGGCTGCATCACTCTGATCTCTGCCTTCTCCTCGAGGCGCCCATGTGTCAAATATCCCTCTGCCTGCCTCTTATAAGGCTACATGTGATTGCATTTAACCTTTTTTTCCCCCCACTGTATTTGTCAGCCAAAGGGGTGCTGATGCAAAGGACCAGAAATCTGTTGGCTTTTATAAAGGGTATTTATTTGGGGGTAGAAGCTTACAGTTACAAGGCCCTAAGGAGCCCAACTCAAGGTGCCATAAGAGATACTTTCTCACCAAATATCTGTTGCCACATGTTGAAGCAAGAAGACGTTTGCAGGGTTCACCCTTCCTCTTTCCCCCTTTTTTTAAAATAAAGATTTATTTTATTTATTTCTCCCCACCCCCTTGTTGTTTGCACTTGCTGTGTCTGTTTGTCTTCCTTGTTTCTTTAGAAGGCACCAAGAGCTGAACCCAGGACCTCCAATGTGGGAGGGAGGTGCCTAATCGCTTGAGCCACCTCTGCTCCCTGTTTTCTTGTGTCTCTCATTATGTTTTCCTCCCTGTGTTTCTATTTTTTTCTTAAATTATTTCATTACTCCATGTAGGTTATCTCCAGGTTTTTTTTTTATTTATTTTTTTAAAGATTTATTTATTTACTTGATCCATTTTAAAACCCCCCTTCCTCATTTGCTGTTTTGTGTCCATTCGCTGGGCAATTCTCTGTGTCTGTTTCATCTCTTCTCATCCTCCTCCTCCAGTCTTCACCAGGATTCGATCCTGAAGACCTCCGATGTAGGAGAGAGGTGTTCTAGCCATCTGCACCACCTCGGCTCGTGGTTTTTGGAGCTTTCGGAGCATCTCGTCTTGTCTCTCTCCTGTTACGTCATCATCTTCTGCATGGCTCCCGGGGCCTGGCAGCTCACCGGCACACAGAGCCTGGCAGCCCATGTGCCTTCTATATATATATTTTTTTATTTTACTGGGAGGTCCCGGGGATCGAACCCAGGTCCCTCCATATGGGAGACGGACGCCCAACCATTTGAGCCACATCCGCCCCCCTCCCTGTGTTTCTTGTTGCATCATCTTGTTGTGTCAGCTTGCTACCTTCTATCATGTCAGCTTGCTATCTTCTTTAGGAGGCACTGGGAACCGAACCAGGGACCTCTCGTGGTAGGCGGGAGCTCAGTTGCTTGAGCCACATCCACTTCCCTCCTCTTCACTTTTCAGACTCCGTGGGTCCAGCTTCTTCCGGTCTCAGCTGTAGTCTGGCATAGGCTCATCTCTCTTCCTGGGGCTTATTTTTTTCTGGGCTCAGCTGCTCTGTTCTCTTCACAAGGTCAGCAGTAAACTATCAGGCGAATCACTCATCTCTCTTCCTGGGGCCTCTGCCATGTCTATGGAACTGTCTCTCTTCCTCTGTGTATCTTCTCTATGTATCTACTTCCATGTTCTTAATTGAGCGTTATGTTTATAAAGCCCACCAAAGGGGCAGGGACTCAAACTGATAGCCTGGATTTGGGCCCAGGCCCTTCCCGCCACCCACTAACAATGTTCCTGGGCCATGTTTTACCATCCTAGGTTCTCAGACACTTCCGTGTTTTCATCTGTAAATTGGGAATCATAATATACCCTTCCATGGGAAGCGGCTGTGGCTCAATTCGCTGGGCTCTCGTTTACCATATGGGAGGCCCCACGTTCGATTCCAGGGGCCTCCTGGTGAAGGCAAGCCAGTCCGCGCGGTGCAGTGAGCTGATGCAACAAAGGCAGACAAACAGACACAGAAAAACGCAAAACAAATGGATACAGTGAGCGCAAGCAGCAAAGGGGGATAAATAAATATAAATAAATCTAAAAAAAATATATATATATATATATATCCTTCCAGACCCATGGATAAGTCCGATAAAGTCAGACAATTTTTGTGAGAATTATTTGGAAACTATTATTTTAGATAGATGTTATATAGATGATCTAGATTGAGTTCACAAGAAGTCTTCATATAAGAGAAAAAGCGATGTCTTGGCAGAGAGTCATAAATGAAATGCCAAGTATTTATAGAAGTCACCACCCTGGCTTGGAGTGCTGAGTCTTCACTCAATAAAGTTCTCCTGATGTAGATACTTTTAAAAATATTCCCTGGTTGAGGAATTATACCTAGAAGCCACTTCCCAAAGAAGGCCAAACAGCAGGAAATGCTGAATTATTTTAAGTTGTCATGGGGAAGGAACGTAAGTTTTATTCCTTTGACTTTTATTCTTTTACTTGTGCTTTTAGACATTCATAAGCGGTTCATGAGAATCTGGATAGCAGTCACACCATGTGCCATTTTTGTCTATTAACTTCCTGTGGTTTCTGCCATCTTGGTCATGGAGAAAGGAGGGTGGGAGAAGAGAGTGTGGGTGGGAGGTTACATAGGTAAGCAGGAAAATGACACCAGGAAGGAGGTAGCCACTATGAAGAGCATTTAATAAGAACCTGGACGTCTTTATCAAAATTGATTTTTGGCTGGACAGGTCTCTACTCTGCATTCATGTTGTATCTATAAATCTAGACAAATGTGGAAAATACACCGTATCCATTTAGAATAGACCACATCCAGTGCCATGGCAGACATCACTGATCGATCACAGTGGCCCTATGCTCTGGGCAGCCATTACCGGCCAAGGAAACCTATCTCTTGTCTCTGAGCTAGATGATAAGCCTAGAACATAAATTGCATTGCATTAACTTATTTAAGTCAAAAGACTTTTTTTTGAAAGATTTTATTTATTTATTTATTTATCCCCCCCCTGCTGCTTGTGCTCGCTGTGTCCATTTGCTGTGTGTTTTTCTGTCTCTGCTTGTCTCCCTTTGTTGGGTCGTCCTGCTGCGTCAGCTCACCGAGCTTGCTTGCTTTCACCAGGAGGCCCTGGAAAGTGAACCTGGGGCCTCCCATATGGTAAACGGGAGCCCTATCGATTGAGCCACATCCGCTTCCCTCAAAAGACTTTTGACCTGCTGTTTATACCCAAGCTTAAACTGGCTCTTTACTATTTTGGGTAACACCTGGTTTTTTGCAACTCAACACCACCAGCTACTGAACACTGTGTTCCAGGCACCGCACCTTGAATTCTTCTACGTGTTAATCTCCTGGATGACTGAAGCTCATCTGAATAAGAGTCCAATCAAATGAAGGGTTCTATTGCTTACAAAGAGTTTGAAATTGACTGCTCTAGACAGTAGTGTTTCTAATGATGAACGAGGCATTGCGCTACCCTTGTTCACCAGTGTTTATTGCTATAGTTGTTAGGTGGTTCGGGCAATACAAATGAAGTTACAACCCTCAAGAAACTTATACTCATGGTGTGGGCAAGATGAGCACACACGATCCAGTTAAGGAAAAAACAACCACCCTGTGTACGGAAGGAGAGTGAGAGAGAATTAAAGTAAATATAGCAGAACATTAACAGTTGTTGAATGTGCCTGGAGGGTGTTCAGGGATCCATTCTTTCCACTTTATTGTATGTTTGAAACTTATCCCAAGAAAAAGCCCAAGGTGGGATAAAACATAGATGCAGAACAGATATATTTGGGAAAAACAAAAACAAAAACTCTTCATCTATGAGCTCTTTGCTACTTGTTTTTTATTTTTTTTTAAAGTGTTCAATTGAAATATAATTCACAGAACATAAATTTCACCATTTCAAAGAGTATACTTCAGCAGTGGTTCATATATTCACTGTGTTGTGCAACCACCACCACCATCTCATTCCAGAACATAGACACTTCTTACCTATTAGCAATTAGTCCCAATTCCCTCCTCCTCCCAGTCCCTGGCAACCACTAATCTACTTTCTGTCTCTCTGGATTTGCCTATTCTGGATATTTCATAAAGATGACATCAGACAATATATGGCCTCTCGTGTCTGGGGTGTTTCATCTGTGTAATGTTTTCAAGGTATGTTTCAGAACTTCATTCCTTTTTGTGGCTGAATAATATTCCATTGGATGGAGATAGCACATTTTATTTATCCATTCTTCAGCTAGTGGGCATTTGGGTTGTTTCCACTTTTTGACTATTATGAATAATGATACTATGAACATTTGTGTATAAGTTTTTGTGTGTTTTCAGCTCTGTTGGGTCTATAGCTAGGAGTGGAATTGCTCAGTCCTATGGTCACTCTGTGTTTGACTTTTTGAGGAACTGCCAACTGTTTTTCATAGCAGCTGCACCATCTTACATTCCCACCAGCAATGTATGAGGGTTCCAGTTTTCCACATCCTCACCAACACCTGTTATTGTCCTTTTTAAAAAAAATTATAGTCATCCTAGTGGGTGTGAAGTGGTATCTCTTTGTGGTTTTGGTTTGCATTCCCACCACTTATTTTTCATTTTCGTTCTCATGAGCTTAGCAGAAACTGGCATCTGAGATATTGGACCTAGAAAAGCAGATAAGGAGTAGATAGGGGATCTTAAAATCGATTGCATTCTGCACTTGATAATTGTCTTCTTGCACTATCAGACTCCCCCGAGGTCTTGGTTGAGGCTTGTATTAGTTTTCTTTTGCCGTGTAACAAAACCCTACAAGCTTAGTGGCTTAAAACAACGCCCATTTATTAGCTCACACTTCTGTGGGTCAGAGGTCCAGCATGGTACAACTGTGTTTTCTGCTGCGTATCACAAGGCTGAAGTCATGGTGTCATCTGGGCTGAGTTCTTGTCTGGAGGCTCTGGGGAAAATTCCACTTCCAAGCTCATTCTTGTTGTTGGCGGAATTCAGTTCCTTGTAGCTGTAAAGCTGAGATCCCTGCTTCCTTGCTGGCTGTCAGGTGCGGGCCACTCATGTGCCTTGCCTCACAGCACCCTCCTTCTCCAAGCCAGCAGCAATACATCGGGTCCTTCTTGTTCTTTGAATCTCTAACCTTTCTCTTACTTCTAGACCCAGATTCAAAGGGCACGTGTGATTAGGCCAGGCCCAGTGGAGACTCACTGTATCTTAAGGTCACCTGATTTAGGACCTTGTTTACATCTGCAGAATCCCTTCACAGCAGTACCTTGATTAGGTTTGATTGAATAACTGGGAGAAGTTGTGTGCACAGCAGGAGCCAGGAATCTTGGGGGCCATCTTAGCATTCTATCTACCGCAAGACTTTTGACATGAACACGAAAATGGGTCTTTTACTGACCGCAGCTTCAAAATGTCTTAATGCACCAGCCGTGCAAGGAGTTCCAACTTTCTGGCTGATATCGGCATAACAGCTGTTTAAAGACTGACAATATTCTGCAAATTAGCTGATGTTGTCTGTACCGACTCTTGCTGGTTATTTAACTGATGGCTCCTGATGGCATTAGGGGTACTTGGCATGTTGACCGGGACCTTGCTGAACCTTGACAAAGTGATAAATTGCAGTTGAATTTGCACTTTTGATTCTGTGACTCTTTTGGGAAAAAAACAACCTTTCTGATGTGCCCAGTAAAATCCTCTTTGATGTGCTTAATACAGACAGTTGAACTTTTAAGGAATTTTAAGCAGAGAAAACTATTATCTCCCCTGTTTTCACAAGCACAGTCTGTGTTTGTGTCTCACTGTGGACATTAGCTTTAGGAAATGCTCCTTATTCTTGGCAGCGCCATTGCCCTCGCCTGTCTAATCGTCTAGGTCTCACTTTTCAAACAGCAATAAATGACCCTTTGTTATAATAAGTAGAATAACCTAAAGAGTGAACACATTTGAAAACTAAAATGACTTGGAAAGAAAAAGGCAATGGGAATGAATCAAGTCAAAAGTAACTAGAAATTTGTATGTCTTTTTTTCTTTTAATACTGTCAAAATACAGTAGGTTTTGACTGGTCTAAAAATAGTTTTTTCCAGCCTGTGTTCCCTGGAACACTGGTTTCATAAGATGAATAATAGGTGTTAAGTGAAAAAGGGTTCTGTGGTCAAATAGGTTTGCCATTAAAGTGAATTCTAAATCTCCTAAAGGGAGATAAAGTATGTTGCAATTTCCAAACTTACTAAGAGATTGAACGCTCATTCATTTTTCCATTTAGGAAATATTTATGAGATTAGAGTTCAAAGGAACTCCTTTGGGAAAGACAGTGTTAAATGAATTCTTTGACTTGAGATAGCAGGCCTATGTCTATTGGCATATTTGTAGCATCAATCCACAAATGGACACGTCCACATTTGGGTCACAGGTACATATATTTGGATCATAAATACACATATTTGGGTCATAAGAATACATAGCCACTTTTTCTGCCTCAAGTAAATTTCCTAGTGGGATTATTTCCTAATCCCTTCATAGTCTATTGATGCCATTCACAAATCTAGTCCTAGAAATAGCCTCAGATACTTCAGCAACAATTTTACTCTTCTGCATAAATGGAGAAGAGAAAAAGGAGATTAATATTTGTTATCTTCAATGAGATGGATGCTTTGTATACTTTATCCAATTTAAGCTTCACAGTAGCCCTGCTGGACTAAGTGTTGCTATCCTCAGTTCATAAAGGAAGACATGGGAACTCAGAGAGGTTAAGTAGTTTGCCTAAGGTCATACAGCTTGTACGGGGTGGAGGGCATTCGGATGCAGCATGGTCTGACTCCAGAGCTCCTGCTCTTCTCAGTGTACCACTCTGCCCTGCTGCCCTTGCCACTAATATATTTTAATTTATGCAGTAAATGAGTATACTAAAATTTGGGTGTAAATCAAACATTTTAAATTGAGTTATATTTTCCTATTGATCAGCATTAAGATTTCAGAGATGCTTTATCTTCATTTCAACGTAGTCTTCAACTGACAATGGTTTTGGGTACTTGTGTTCTCAGTTTCTCTACCCCTTCCCTATACTCCATCAAGTGATTAATGATCTGAAAACAAACTTTTATAATGCACCAGGGAAACCTAACTCTGATTTCATTTATTTTCCTCATTTCTATTCTTCCTAAAGGGAAGCATATCTTTTCATTTATTTGCATAATTATGGAGAGCTTTATTGCCAGACAGACTTGGGCTCAAATCACTTGACCTTTGGCAAGTGGCTTCATTTCTGCACCTGTTTCCTCAAGCTGTAAAATGGGGATGATGAAACCCTCTCCGAAGGCAGTTGAAGACTAAATAAGATTGTGAAATGGGACAGTGCATTTAAAGCATTGATGTAGGAGGACTTAGTAAATGTTCACTTCTCTTCTACCTTAATATGGGTTGGTACTTAATATTGTTGATTGTATCAGCCGTGCTTCTCTAGAGAAACAGAACCAGTAGGGATACACATACACAGAGAGAGAGCGAGAGCGAGCGAGCGAGCGAGAGAGAGATTATATAGATATACATACCTACAGCTATACACAGCCTGCATATGAAGAGATTCATTCTGAGGAATTAGCTTCCATGAATCTGCGGGCTGGCAAGTTGGAAACCCGCTGGCAAGCCATCAGGAAGGGCAGGCTGGAAACTCACAGGCAGAGTTTCTTCTGCAGGGAAACGCAGTTGTGCTCTTCAGGCCTTTCAGCTGATTGGATGGGGCCCACCCACATTATCAAGACTGAGCCCCTTTACTTAAAGTCAACTGATCATAGATGTTAACCACATCTCCAAAATACCTTCACAGCAACCCTAGATGAGTGTTTGAATAACTGGGTACTTATAGCTTAGCCAAGTTGACATGCAAAATTAACCATCACAGTGATTAAGATGTAAAAATGAAAAAAAGAAATGTCAGGACACCATCTCAAGGGCTCTGAAAATAGTTACAAAGAGACTAGCTCCTATTCTCTCTGTTCCCTTAGTTTTGCTATTCGTCATTTATGGCCGGTCAGTACCAATTCAGAGTATACTTGAAAACTCAAATAAACACTCACATACATTAATATTAACCAAAGAGCAAATATTTGTGCAAGTCCCTTGGCCTTCGTGTTTACATTTGCTCTGTGAAACAGAGTTAGCAGAAGTAACATCAAACAAAAAGACTCTACCTGTCGTTCGGGGAAAGTTAATGCTCCACGCTTGCGTGCTAGGCCTCTAGCTACTAGCTGTCCCAAACCGGGAAAGATATATTGGCATTGAGACCCAAGGTATTTTTCACCTGAACATGTGTCATTTTAAAATGGTCTTATCTTGATATCACCGGAGCAACACAGTGCGTTGCCCGTGATAAAAATCATTTTGCTGAATTAATGAGAATTTACAGAAACATGCTAGACCCCGTTTCTCTCATTTAACTCCAAACAATTTGAGCAGGTTTTGTTTTGTGTGGAAATAGTTTTCCTAAGGAGCATGGTGAAAGATGAAATAGCCTGACTTTACTCGGGATAAAACTATGCCAGTATTTGTTACCCAGACTCACTGGCTCTGACCTTCAGCTGTTTGAGACAGACTTTCATGGCTCGGCAGGCAGAGCAGCAGAACTTCTCACTTTTGCCTGAAATCTTAAATTGACTCTAGGGAAGTGGGTGTGGCTCAATCGATAGAGCTCCCGTTTACCATATGAGAGGCCCCGGGTTCGCTTCCCGGGGCCTCCTTGTGAGGGCAGGCCGGCCCGCGCGGCGCGGTGGGCTGATGCAGCGGGACCTCACAGCAAGGGGGAGATAAGCAGACACAGAGAAAACACACAGCGAATGGACACAGCAAGCACAAGCAGCAAGGGGGGGATAAATAAATAAACAAATCTTTAAAAAAAAATAAAAATAAAATAAATTGACTCTAGACCCTTCCATACTCTACAGACCCACATGCACACTCACCAAATAGTGCTTCCCGTCAGAATCATCAGCTGCTTGGTTTACTCATGCCGCCCTCAGTAGGGTAAATAAAGAGTGCTAAAGAAATCTGGCAAACCCAAGGCCTTTCCACCCTGTTAATTGATTCCATATCCATTGTG
>JAQZBX010088585.1:0-12728 GCA_029593785.1 Cabassous unicinctus
AAAAATGGAAAAAATGAGCAAGGGCTCAGGGATGAATGATAGCAAGAAGTGCACCAACATACGTGTTATGGGAGTTCCAGAAGGAGATGAGAAGGGAAAAGGGGCAGAAAGATTATTTGAGGAAATAATGGCCGAAAAGTTCCCAACTCTCATTAAAGACATGAATATATGTGTCCAGGAAGCACAGGACACTCCAATTAGAATAAATCCAAACAGACCTATCCCAAGACACATAATATTCAGAATGCCAAATGCTAAAGATAAAGATAAAATTATGAACAGCAAAGGAAAAACAACATCACTTACAAGAGATGTCCCATGAGACTTAGTGCAGATTTCTCTTCAGAAACCATGGAGGCAAGAATGAAGTGGTTTGATATAATTAGGATACTGAAAGAGAAAAACTGCCAGCCAAGAAATCTTTATCCAGAAAAACTGTCCTTCAAATATGATGGTGAGGTTAAATATTCACAGATAAACAGAAACTAAGGGATTTCATAAACAAGAATTCAGCTCTGCAGGAAACACTAAAAGGAGATCTGCATCCAGAAGAGAAAAGAGAAAAGAGAGAGAGGCTTGGAGGAGAGTGTAGAACAGAAGTCTATCAGAAAGTGTAACTAAAAAGGTAAAAAGATGGACAAAAGATATGACATATGAAAGCCAAAGGATAAAATGGTTGAAGTAAGTAATGCATTGAATGTTAATGGATTAAACTCCCCAATCAAAAGACGTAGTCTGACAGAATAGATGAGAAAATATGAGCCACCCATATGCTGTCTGCAGGAGACTCACCTTAGACCCAAGGATGCCAATAGACTGCAAGTGAAAGGTTGGAAAAAGATATTTCACACAAATAGTAACCAAAAGAGAGCAAGGATAGCTATACTCATATCAAACAAAGTAGACTTTAAATGCAAAAAAGTGATAGAGATGCATAAGGCCATTATATATTAATAAAAGGGGCAATCCACCAGGAGGAAGCAACAGTCATGCACCTAACCAGGGTGCCCCAAAATACATGAGGCAAACTCTGGCAAAACTAAAAGGAGAAATAGATGTCTCTACAATAATAGTTGGAGACTTCAACATGCCACTCACATAATAGATAGAACAATTAGACAGAAAATCAACAAGGAAACAGAGAACTTGAACAATATGATAAATGAGTTGGACATAACAGACATATGCGGAAGGTTATATATTCTTCTCAAGTGCTCATGGCTTGAAATCAACATGCCACTCACATAACAGATAGAACAATTAAACAGAAAATCAACAATGAAACAGAGAACTTGAACAATATGATAAATGAGCTGGACATGAAAGACATATGCAGAAGGTTATATATTCTTCTCAAGTGCTCATGGATATATACAGAGGTCAAACAACATAATTCTAAACAATCAGTGGGTCAAAGAAGAAATTGCAAGAGAAATTAGTAGATATCTCGAGATGAATGAAAATGAGAACACAAGTTATCAAAACTTATGGGATTCAGCAAAGGCAGAGTGGAGAGGAAAATTTATAGCCCTAAATGTCTATATTTAAAAAGAAGAAAGAGCTAAAATCAAAGATCCAACTGAACACCTGGAGAAACTAGAAAAAGAACAGCAAACCAATTCCATAGCAAGCAGAAAGAAAGAAATAACAAAGATTAGAGCAGAAATAAATGAAATGGAGAACAATAACAACAACAAAACAATAGAGAAAATCAACAAAATCAAAAGCTGGTTCTTTGAGAAAATCAATAAAATAAAATAAAACAAAAATCTTAGCAAGTATAACAAAGAAAAAAAGAGAGAAGATGCAAATGAATAAAATCAGCAATAAAAGGGAGGATATTATGACTGACCCCACAGAAATAAAAAGATTCATAAGAGGATGATATGAGAAACTGTATGCCAACAAATTAGACAACCTCGAGGAAATGGACAAATTCCTAGAAATGCACAAACAACCTATACGGACTCTACAAGAAATATAGGAACTCAACAAACCAATCACAAGCAAAGATAATGAATCATACATCAAAAACCTTCCAACAAAGAAAAGTCCAGGACCAGAGGGCTTCACAGATAAATTCTACCAAACATTTTGAGAAGAATTAATACCAATCCTATTTAAACTCTTCAAAAAAATTGAAGAGGAAGGAAAATTACCCAAAACATTTTATGAAGCCAACATCACCCTAATACCAAAGCCAGATAAAGATACTACAAGAAAATAAAATTACAGACAAATCTCTCTAATGAACATAGATGCAAAAATTCTCAACAAAATACTTGCAAATTGAATCTAACAGCATATAAAACAATTATACATCACAATCAAGTGGGTTTTCCTCTTGGTTTGCAAGTGTGATTCAACATAAGAAAATCAATTAACTTAGTACGCTAAAATAACAAATCAAGGGGAAAAAACTACATGATCATCTTGACTGATGCAAAAAAGGCATTTGACAAAATCCAGCATCCTTTCTTGATAAAAACCCTTCAAAAAATAGGTGTAGAAGGAAAGCTCTTCAACATAATAAAGGGCATATGTGAAAATTCCACAGCCAACATCATACTCAATCTAGCTAGAGCAATTAGGCAAGAAAAAGAAATAAAAGGCACCCAAATTGGAAAAGAGGAAGTAAAACTGTCACTATTCACAGATGACATAATCCTGTATTTAGAAAATCTTGAGTCATCTACAACAAAGCTACTTGAGCTAATAAATGAGTTCAGCAAAGTGGCAGGATACAAGATCAACATGCAAAAATCAGTAGTGTTGGTAGCTCAGTGGTTGAGTGCCTGTTTCCCATGGAAAAAAAAATCAGTAGTGTTTCTATACACTAGTAATGAGCAAGCTGAGGAGGAAATCAAGAAAAATCAAGAAAAAAATTCAATTTACAATAGCAACAAAAAGACTCAAATATCTAGGAATTAATTTAACTAGCAATGTAAAGGATATGTATTCAGAAAACTGCAAAAACACTGCTGAAAGAAATAAAAGAAAACCTAAACAAATGGAAGGACATTCTGTATTCATGGATTGGAAGACTAAACATGGTGAAGACGTCAATTCTACCCAAATTGATTTATAGAGTCAATGCAATAAAAAGATTTATAATTCCAATCAAAATTCCAAGGAGTCCTGAATAGCAAGAAAATCCTTAAAAAGAAGAGCAAAGTCAGAGGACTCACACTCCCTGAACTTGAAATGTATTATAAAGCTACAGTGGTCAAAACAGCATTGTATTGGCATAAAGACAGACACATTGATTAATGGAATCAAATTGAGAATTCAGAAATAGAACCCTCACATCTATGGTCAAGTGATTTTTTATAAGCCTACCAACCCCACTTTTCTGGGAAGAACAGTCTTCTCAATTGGATATCCATAACCAAAAGAATGAAACCAAAAGAATGAAGGAGGACCCCTATCACACTTCTTATACAAGAATCAATTCAAAATGGATCAAAGACCTAAACATAAAAGCCAGGACTATAAAACTCCTAGAATATCATGTAGGGAAACATTTACAGAACTTGTAGTAGGTGGTAGTCTCTTAAACCTTACATCCAAAGCATGAGCAACAAAAGAAAAAATAGATAAATTGGACCTCCTCAAAATTAAACACTTCTGCACCTCAAAGGACTTTGTGAAGAGGGTAAAAATGCAGCCTACTGAATGGGAAAGAATATTTGGAAATCACACATCCAACAAGAGCCTAATATCCACGATATATAGAGATTCTACAATGCAACAATGAAAAGACAAATGACCCGATTTAAAAATGGACAAAAGACCTGAATAGGCATTTTTCTAAAGAAGAAATACAAATGGTAAAAAAAAAAATAAAAGAAAAAAAAATAAGAAAAAAATACTCAACATCACTGGCTATTAGGAGAATTCAAATCAAAGTTATAATGAGGTATCATTTCACACCTACTAGAATGGCCACTATTAGCAGAAGAGAGAACTACAAGTGTTGGAGAGGATGTGGAGAGATAGGAACACTTATTCACTGTTGGTGGGAATGCAGAATGGTGCAGTCTCTGTGTAAGTCTGGTGGTTCCTAAAGAAGTTAGATATAGATCTACCATGTGACCTGGTAATACCACTACTAGGTATGTACCCAGAAGAACTGAGTAGCGACATGAATAGACATCTGCACACTGATGTTCACAGCAACTTTATTCATAATTGCTAAAAGATGGAAACAACCCAGGTGTCTACCAACTGATGAATGGATAAACTGTGGTCTATACATACGGTGGAATATTATGCAGCTGTAAGAAGAAATGAAGTTGTGAAGCACCTGACAACATGGAGGACTTAGAGGACATTATGTCGAGTGAAGCAGGCCAGGCACAAACAGGCAAATATTGTATTATTTCATTATTATCAACTAAATATAATGAGCAAATTCATGGAGTTAATAGCTAGAATATAAGTCACCAGAGACTAGAATGTGGTTAAAGAATGGAAAGCTGAGGTATAATCTGTGCAGAATTGGTAAAAAGTTGTTTGTAAATGGAAATGAATAGAAATGGTGAAAGCACATCATAGGATTTGTAATTAGTAGTGCTAACATATGGGTATGATAGTGGTTTGGTTTTTGTTGGGTGTTTTTTTCTTGGAGTAATGAAAATGCTCTAATATTGACTGAAGTGATGAATGTGCAACTCTGTGATGATACCAAATGCCATTGATGGTACACTTTAGATAAATTATATCTATATAAAAAAGGAAAAGCTTGGTTTTGAGATATCCATCAGGGCTTTGAAAAGCTCCAATATATTTCTGGGAACCTAGAAGTTTATGCACATGCATAGGACTGATTGCATGCCCTGAACTGGGTGGCATACTTGAGAAAGAACTGAAAAGGCCCTAAACTTTCATATCTAGCTGACATTGAGGCCCTGTGCAAGCAGGACAAGAAGGCTAAGGGAGAGCTGCTAAATACCTGGCTGAGTGTTAATGGCATATCTCAAAATGCACACAAAGCCTCTCTTCAAAGACTGGGAGACTTACTGGGTTCAGGCAGTCAAGGAAATTTCTGTTCAATCATTAGTTGACCACTAGGCTCATCATACAGAAACTTCACTGGCCACACATGACAAAAAATAGATGTTACAGAATTCGTTCAGAAAGTCACTGAACAAACATGTAACAGAACTTCATTCCTTTTTATGGCTGAATTATATTCCATTGTGTATATTTACCACATTTTGTTTAGCCATTCATCTGTTGATGGTCACTTGTGTTGTCTCCAGCTATGTTTAGCCTCAATTCCATTTTGAGGAATTGCCAAATGGTTTTTCCATGTTGGCTGCATTGTTTGCATTCTCACCAACAGCATATGAAGATTCTATAATCTGTCATTTTTATTATAGCCATCCTCGTGAGTTTGAACTGGTATCTCACTGTGATTTTGATTTCTATTTCCTTGATACTGTGCGTCTTTTCATGTGCTTATTGACTATTTGTGTATCTTCTTTGGAAAAATATTTATTCATATCCTTTATCCACTTAAAAATCAATTAATCTATCTATCTAATTTAATATATATTACAAACTATGTTTTTGATGTTTGGCATCTTTTACTCAGCCTGTTTTTTAAAATTTACCCATGTTTCTGCATGTATCAGTACCTCATTCTTTTTTTATTGTTGAGTAGTAATACCTAGCATGGATAAATCACAATTTTTTCTTTGCTATTAAAAAATTTTTTTTTTCAGAGAAGTTGTGGGTTTACAGAACAATCATGCATGAAATGCTGGATTCCCAGACACCACATCACCACTAACACTTGCACTGGCGTGGAACATATATTACAATTGATTATAGCACTTAAAAAAAAAAAATTGTCCCATTTTTTAAACAATAGTTACTTTTGCTACAACTGATGAAAGATTATTAAAATAGTACTAACAACTATCATCTATAGTTTACATTAGATGTATTTTCCCCATATACCACCCCATTTTCAACACCTTGTATTAGTGTTGTACACCTGTTAGAATTCATGAAAGAACATTCTTATGCTTGTAGTATTAACTATAGTCCATTGTCTACAATAGGGTTCACTTTGTTATACAATCTTATGTTTTATATTTTAATTTTTATTCTAGTAACATATACAACCTAAAGTTTCCCCTTTTAACCACATTCACCTATATAATTAAACGTTGTTAATAACATTCACGATACTATGCTACCAACACCACCATTCATTTCCAAACTTTTACAATTAATGTAAATATAAATTCTGTATAAACTTAACATTGACTCCACATTCTCTTATCTGAATCTATCTCCTTGTAACCTATATTCTAGATTCTGGCTCTATGAGTTTGCTTATTATAACTAGTTCATATCAATGAGATCATACAATATTTGTTCTTTTGTGTCTGGCATATTTCACTCAGCATTATGTCCTCAAGTTTCATCCACATAGTCACATAAATCAGGACTTCATTCTCTTTTATGGCTGAATAATATTCTGTTGTATGTATATACCACATTTTGTTTATCCATTCATCTGTTGATGGACACTTGGGTTGCTACCATTTTGCGGCAATTAATGCTGTTATGAAAATTGGTGTGCAAATATCTGTTCAAGCCCTTGCTTTAGCTTCTTCTGGGTATGTACTTAGTAGTGGGATTGTGCGGTCATATGTAACACTATACTTAGTTTCCTGAAAAACTGCCAGTCTTCCAAAATGGCTGCACCAATTTACATTCTTATCAGCAATAAATGAGTGTTCTGATTTCTCTACATCCTCTCCAACTCTTGTAGTTTACCTTTTTTTTTTTTTAATAGTAGCCCCTAAACTAGTGGCTGTAAATGGCATCTGTGGCTTGATTTGCATTTCCGAAATAGCTAGTGATGTTGAGCATCTTTTCATGTGCTTTCTGGCCATTTGTATCTCATCTTTGGAGAAATGTCTATTCAAGTCTTTTGCCCATTTTAAAATGCTTTGTCCTTTCATTGTTGAGTTGTAGGATTTCTTTATATATTCTGGATATTAAACCATTATCTGATATGTGGTTGCCAAATATTTTCTCCCATTGAGTAGGTTGTCTTTTCACTTTCATGAGAAAAGTCCTCTGATGCTCAAAAGTGTTTGAGGAGGGTCCATTTATCTTTTTTTTTTTCATTGCTTGTGTGTATTCTAAGAAACCACTGCCTAATAGAAGACCCTGAAAATGATTCCCTACGTTTTCTTCTAGTTTGATAGAACTGGTTTTTATATTTATGCCATTTGATCCATTTTTAGTTAATTGTTGTATGTGCAGTGAGATAGGGGTCCTCTTTCATTCTTTAGCATATGGATATTCAATTCTTTCCGAATTGAGTGGACTTGGCAGCCTTATCAAAAATCAATTGGCCATAGATGTGAGGGTCTATTTCTGAGCTCTCATTTCAATTCTATTGCTTAATATCTCTATCTTTGTGCCAGTATCATGCTGTTTTAACCACTGTAGCTTTGTATTATGCTTTAAAGTCAGGAAGTGTGAGTTCTCCAACTTCGTTCTTCTTTTTTGAGATGTTTTGTCTATTCAGGATCCCTTCATTTCCAAATAAATTTGGTAATTGGCTTTTCCATTTGTGCAAAGTAGGCTGTTGCAATTTTGATTGGGATTGCATTAAATCTGTAAATCATTTTGGGTATACTTGACATCTTAATAATATTTAGTCTTCCAATCCATAAACACAATGTCCTTTCATTTATTTAAGTCTTGTCTGATTTCTTTTAAAGCAGTGTTTTTAGTTTTCTGTGTACAAGTCCTTTACATCCTTGGTTAATTTTTTTCCTAGATATTTGATTCTTTCAGTTGGTCTTGCAAATGGAATTTTATTTTCTTGATTTCTTCCTCAGATTGCTCATTACTATTGTATAGAAATACTTCTGATTTGTGCGTGTTGATCTTGTACACTGCCATATTGCTGAATTCATTTATTAGCTCTAGTACTTTTGGTGTAGATTTTCTGGGACTTTCTATATGTAGGATCATGTCACCTACACATAGTGAAAGGTTTACTACTTCCCTTCCAATTGGGATGACTTTTATTTCTTTTTCTTACCTTATTGCATTGGCTAGAATTTCCAGAAAAATGTTGAATAACAATGGTGATAGTGGGCATCCTCATCTTGTTCCTGATCTTAAAGGGAAAGCTTTCAGTCTTTTACTATCATGGAGGATGTTAGCTATGGGTTTTTCATATATACCCTTTAGCAGGCTGGGAAAGTTTCTTTCTATTCCTAGTGTTCTAAGTGTTTTTATCAAGAAAGAGTGCTATGCAAATATTCTTGCTGTCCTGATTTTGTGATAATCAGGGTAGGCTAAACATTTGCTATATTAGAAACCATGCATGTGTCCCCAGACCTAGTTTTTCTTCCTAGGTCTGGTTTTTAGAATGCTGTTGATAAACCAAGCCTGACTATATGACCATCCTGTACGGGAAATGACTGTAACTCTAGGTATCTTTGGTCAACCTTTAGAGATATAGCAGGGGGGTGGATATGGCTCAAATGGTTGGGCGTCTGTCTCCCATGTGGAGGGGGCTGGGTTTGATCCTCGGGACCTCCCGGTAAAAATAAAAAAAGAAGGGTATAGAAGGCACGCGGGCCACCGGGCCCTGTGTGTGGGTGCATCTTCAGGCCCCACAAGCGTCGAGTCCCCAGGCCCCACGGGTGGGTGTGCCACTGGACCCTGTGTGCGGGTGGGCCCCCCAGCCCTGCGTGTGGGTGCACCGTCAGACCCCGCCAAGCCATGCAGCAAGATGATGATGTAACAGGAGAGTGACACAAGGGAGAGCCAAGACGAGACGTGCCGAAAAACTAGGAACTAGGGTAGTGCAGGCAGTAGGACACCTCTCTCCCACATCGGAGGTTCTGAGGATTGAATCCCAGTGAAGACAGGAGGAGAAAATTGAGAAGAGAGGGCAGTAAACAGACAGAGAATTGCCCAGCGAATGGACACAAAAACAGCAAAAATGAGGGGGAGGAGGGGGATAAAAATGGATAAAAGTAAATAAAAAAATAAATAAATCTTAAAAAAAAAAATAGTGCATAGCATCATGATTATACTAAAAGCCATTGATTGTATCCAAACTGTATACTTTGGATAGATTATATGGTATGTGAATATATCAATATATCGCAATAAAACTATTTTTACAAAAAAAAAAGAAAGTGCTGAGTTTTGTCAAATGTCTTTTCTGCATCAATGGAGATGATCACGTAGGGTTTTCCCCCCACATTGTTAATGTGGTGTATTACATTAATTGATTTTCTTATGTTACAAGCAACCTTGCATACTAGGGATAAATCCCACTTTATCATGGTATATAATTTTTTTAATGTCCTGTTGATTCAATTTGCAAGTATTTTGTTGAGGATTTTTGCATCTATATGCATAAGCGAAAGTAGTCTGTTAATTTTCTATTGTTATACTATCTTTATCTGGCTTGGTATTAGGGTGATGTTGGCCTCATAGAATGAATTAGGTCATGTTCCCTCATCTTCAGTTTTTTTGGAAGAGTCTGAGCAGTATTGGTATTAATTCTTCTTGGAATGATTGGTAGAATTCACCTGTGAAGCCATCTGATTCTGGGCTTTTCTTTGTTGGGAATTTTTTGATGACTGATTCAATGTCTTTACTTGTAATTGGTCTGTTGAGGTCTTCCATTTCTTCTAGAGTGAGTATCGGTTGTTTATGTGCTTGGGAATTTGTCCATTTCATCTAGGTGGTATAATTTGATCACATACAGATGTTCATAGATTACTCTTGTGATCATTTTTATTTCTGTGTGGTCAGTAGTAATGTCTCCTCTCTCATTTCTGATTTTATTTATTTGCATCTTCTCTCTTTTTTTCCTTGGTCAGTCTAACTAAGGAATAGTCAATTTTCAGTGACCTTTTAAAAGAATCAACTTTTGGTTTTGTTAATTCCATTGTTTTTTATTCTCAATTTCATTTATTTCTGATGATTTTTTTTTGTTATTCTTTTCCTTCTGCTTGCATTGGGATTAGTTTGCTGTTCTTTTTCTAGTTCCTCCAGGTGTGCAGTTAGTTCTATGATTTTAGCTTCTTTTTTAATGTAAGCTTTAGAATTACAAGTTTCCCTCTCAGCACTGCCTTCACTGCATCCCATCAATTTTGATATGTTCTGTCCTCGTTTTCATTTGTCTCAAGATATTTATTGATTTCCCTTGTAATTTCTTCTGTGACCAACTGATGTTTAAGAGTGTTATTTAACTTCCATATATTTGTGGATTTTCCAGATATCTGCCTGTTATTTATTTCCAGCTTCATTCCTTTATGCTCACAGATGATTTGCATAATTTAAATCTTTTGAAATTTATTGAGATTTGCTTTGTGACACAACCTATGGTCTATCTAACGATTCATGTGCACTTGAGAAGAATGTGCATCCTGCTGTTTTGGGGTGCAATGTTCTGTATATGTCTGTTAAGTCTAGTTCATTTATCATATTATTATAGTTCTCTTTATTTTCTGTCTAAATGTTCTGTCTTTTTTAAAGAATATTGAAGTCTCCAATTAATACTGTAAAGTTGTCCATTTCTCCCTTCAGTTTTTGCCAGTGTTACCCTCATGTATTTTGAAGCACCATGGTTCAGTGCATAAGTATGTATGATTATTTCTTAGTGTATTTTCCCTTTTACTAATAGTGTCCTTGTCTCTTCTAACAGCTTTTGACTTAAAGTCTTTTTTGCCCAATATTAGTATAGCTAACCCAGTTTTTTTTCTTGTTACTATTTGCATGGAATATCTTTTTCCAACCTTTCCCTTTCACCTATTTGTATCTTTGGGTCTAAGGTGAGACTTTTGAAAAGAACATATTACTGGATCATACTTTTTTTTTATCCATTCAGGAAACCTGTGTCTTTTGGTAAGTTTAATCCATTAACATTCAGTTTTATCACTGTAAAGACAGTGCTTACTTCAGTCATTTTGTCTTTTGGTTTGTATATGTTTTGACAGTTTGAAGTTATTTTCATGAATCCCAAAAATAAAAAGATTATGTTCTTGAACTAATCCATTGATGTGGGTGCAAAGCCTTTTTAATTGAACTACCTTAGTGAAACATGATTCAAACTGGGTCTCTGCCCTCTTACTGGAGCTTTATATAAATGGAGACAGAGACATACACATATAGAAAAAGGAAGCTGCGATGTTGATCCTACCATGTGAGAGAGAGGACCACAGGAAAACAAAGAAGCCCTGAGATGCTGAGAAGTCACGGAATCTGGCATTAGCACAACACAGAGATACAGAAAGAAGCCCCCAAGGGGCGGGCCCATGGAGCAGCTCAAGGCTGAGGAGCCAAGCCAAGCCATAATGCCTGATAGCCCACAGCTGAATTCTAGAAGAAAGCAGAGCAGCTGAGACAGAGAGGAGGCCTAGCAGGAGACAAGCTCTATGCCTGGTCACCCACAGTTGGGCTCCAGTAGATGGTAAGCCCAGAAGGGAAGGCAGGGACCTTGGCAGAGATCAGCAGCCATCTTGCTTCACTACGTGGCAGGACCCAGGATCATAAACAGCTGACTTTGGTGAGAAAACATCTTTGCTGATACCTTGATTTGAACATTGCACAGCCTTGGAACTGTAAGCTTACTCTAAATAAGATTCCCATTATAGAAGCCAACACATTTCTGGTACTTTGCATTGGCAGCCCTGTGGCAAACTAATACAGATGTCATATCTTTTGTTGTCTCTTTTTTTCCTTTATTGCAACCTCCTTTTCTGTATAGTTAATCCTTTGTGATATATCCGACTGATCCTTTTCTCATTTGTTTCTGTATATTTTATTTTATTTTATTTTTTGTTTCTGTATATTTTAAAAATATTTTCTTAGTAGTTACCCTGGGGTTTATATTACACAACCTACATACATAACCTACTAATTTGAAAAGATACCATCTTAGCTTCAATAGCTCCCATTTCCCTCTGTTTCCTCTCCTTATGTTGTTTTTGTTCCACTTTACCACTTTATAATTTGTCCATTATCAGGAAAGACCATTTTCTTGTTCAATTATATTCTCTTATAGGAGTTAAAGAGTAGAGTTGTATATTGAGGATACAATACTATTGGGATTTGCATTTACCTTTTCATTACCTTTACTGAAAATCTTAATTTCTTCACTAAGAAATGAAGCCGCTACACTAAGCCACTATCTCCTGTCTTTTCCTTTCAACCTGCAGCATTTCCTTTAGTAAATCTTGTAGAGCAGATCTCTTGTTGACAGCTCTCTCAGTTTCTGTTTATCTTTGAATGTTTTAAACTCCCTCATTTTGGAAGGACAGTTTTGCTGGATAAAGAATTTTTGGATGGCAGTTTTTTTCTTTCAGTACCTTAAATATATCATACTACTACGTTCTCAACTTCATGGTTTCTAATGAGAAATTGACACTCTTATTGTGGATCCTTTACATGTGACAAATCACTTTTCTCTGCTGCTTTCAGAATTCTCTATCTTTGGCATTTGATATTTTGATTAGTATGTGTCTTGGAGGTGGTCTATTAGGATTTATTGTTTGGAATACATTGAGCTTCTTAGACATGTTTGTCTTTCATAAGAGTTGGGAAATTTTCAGCCATTATTTCCTCAGATATACTTTCTGCCTCTTTTCCTTTCTCTTATCCTTCTGGGAGACACATGATGCATATATTTGCACACTTTTTAAAAGATTTTATTTATTTATCCC